>WUAW01038083.1:9760-22186 GCA_017165845.1 Thaumetopoea pityocampa | reverse complement strand
TATATATATATATATATATATATATATATATATTATAGCTACAAACTTTGATATTCACGGTCCATTCTGTCCATTGTTAATAAATTGTAAAATTGTTTACGTGTATGGAATAATGGTTTCGTTAATGGAATAATAAATCATAAATACACGGATCATTTTTCACATAAAAATGTGAATGTTTCATTATAAAAATGTAATTGTATGACTTTGAATTCTTCATTACAATTTGTATATTGAATACAAGTTACAAAGGCCGACATTAATTGGTTTTTCCCCAAAGAAAACTTTGTGTTGAATTTTATGGGGACTGTAAGCTCGGGGATTACTTAATCTTTTAGCCTGTCCGGCAAATAGACTTAAGTACACGGGTAAGCGACCCCGGCCCCCCGAGCTACTACTGTCTCTTCCTACTGCTTCCGAGATAGTAGTATCCTATACCCTATAGTCCTTTCCCCAAATTCCACATTCCTTGTTCAAGACACCTTTCCTACATCATCCTTTTTCCGTGAAAACGCAATTAGGAACTTAAATCACTTTTCAACCTCATAAAATGGCGGCGACGTGTTCGCCACCCGACACGTCTCGTTTCCCGCGGGGGCGAAAAGTGGGCTACGAATAGTCAATTTGCTCGTAGCAAGTTGATAGAAGTGGTCTCTGCTTAACCCAATTCTTCGGTAGTATAGTGGTCAGTATCCCCGCTGGTCACGCCGCAGAACGGGGTTCGATTCCCCGCCGGAGGACCAGGGAAAAGGCGTGATTGTATGTATGTATGTCAGCTATGAAAAAAAAAATTAAAATATTCCATTACCTAAAATTTCTAAGAAAATTATTGCTTTTGTATTTTTTCTTTTTAAACAACTCTAATTAATTTCAAATATGTATCTATACTATTATAAAATTGTTAAATGTCAAATTTTTTAAATTAAAAATATTAAAAAAGCTACTCAGATCGACTAATTTTATAATAATATTAAATTGATTTTAGAAGCCCTTGCTTCTAAAATCAAATCCGTCGGTGTTTGTTTATTTGTTTGAGCTTCATGCAAAAATCAGCGGGTAGATTTTGGTCAATCTACTACAGTCTTAAATGTACTATTCCGACTTAAATAGTGCGGCATATTTCATCAAAATAGACCTAATAGATTTGAGGATACAACTTAATTTGGGGTAGGCAGAGACCACTTCTTTCCACTTGCTACGTGGAAGGTGTCCATCCGTAGCCCACTTATCACCTCTGCGGGAAACGAGACACCTCGGGTCTCAGATTATAAAACAAAACCTCTATAATCTGAGCCTCGGGTAGTTAACCACGATATCACCATTTTTATAAGGTTCAAAAGTGTTAAAATTCCTCATTGCGTTCCCACGAAAAGTAAAAGTAAAACAGGTCCACCCAAACAGAGCCCCGTATGCCTGGGTAAGGCCAGCCATCATCTTGGGTCCAGCCATGCAGCCATCGGCGCGGCAGCCAGCTGTAACATTAACTAATTTTTATAAACGTAATATATATATATATATATATATATATATATATATATATATACATATATATATACATATATATATATACACATATATATATATATATATATATATATATATATACACATATATATATATATATATACATTACACATGTAATCATATTTGTATCTTATTATTTATTAATCAGTTAGATTTTTTATAGATGAGGTGATCAGCGAGAATGCAGGTCGGTGAACATCGTGGCCCAGATATTAGTCTTGCAGCAGCTTTTGTTTGATTTTAGAAACCCTTAATTGGTCGAACTATTCGGTTCTTTTTTTAATGTTTTTGATTTTCAAAATTAGATATTTATAAATTTTATAACAATATAGAGATATGAATTGGTTTCATATTATTTATTCATTTATGGAATGGAAAACCTACAACTACTATAGTAAAATAGATTAAGTATATTTTGAGTATTATACAGGCACTTATATCGATTTTAGTATATTATGTATATCCTTTCTGCTGAATTACATCCAATTAAAGATCAGTAATGATTTCTACGTAGCAAAGCCTCGGGACGAACTAAACAGATGTTATATTTTATTGTACATCGTAACTGAAAAATTTATATTCGATTCATCAATTTATACGTTGTTGCTAAATTCATCGTGTTTGATTAGAACCAATTTAATGATCTACCTACGGTATGAATACATTCTCCGTAGGCAAACGCCTACGGAGATAATAAATTAAGATATATAATAAATTTTACTATAAAGGCGGTAGGTTGAAACGTGAAATTTTGTGAAAGAATCTAATATTCTCCCTGAATAATAGACACAAAATCTAGCACGCGTAGTAAGAACTGATGAGGAGCCAATTAATCAAGACTAAAAAATAAATAGAAATATAATTTGAACACAATTTAATAAGTGAAGTTATACCATGTAGGGGGATGGTATTACTTCGCTTTTTAAATTGATCCTAATCCCTATTGAATATAAGCGTGTTTTTAATTTTTTTCTTCTCTACTGTTATAAAATTGTTAAATAACAAATTCTCAAAAATCAAAGATATTTAAAAAGAAAATTACTTAGATCGACTAACTAAGGGCTTCGAAAACAAGATCCTAGCAGGTAGATTTTAGTTAAACTATTCAGTCTTAAAGGCACTATGGCAACTTAAATATTGCAGCATGTTTAATGAAAATTGGTCCAATGGAATTGAAGGTACAGCTTGATCCTTGTTTTAGTAGCCGCCGTTAAGGTACGAAAGGTCAAGTAAAAGTGGCTTTTTATATAAATCTAGGATTGTTTCGGGATTTCCTATGTAGCGAAAAACCGACATTTACGCGAGCGGAGTCGCGGGCAAAAGCCAGTAAGCTATAATTTTAATATGAGGTATACAAGTCACGTGATTGTAAGCAATGGCTATCGCTCAACAGATAACCTTAATACAGGAGAAAACAATGCCTCATCAACTTTTTAGTAAAACAAATACTCTTTTCATGAAGGCCGCCATGCTGTAAGGCACTGGGAATTCCCCAGTTTTCCTGAAAACTAGTGAGTGGCATGTAAAGCGTATGATATCAGGCTGCCAAGTGTCAAGAAACGCGAATGAAATTTGGATTTGTGGTGTGTGATTCAGTAATTCTTCAGAGCTTTTACCATTGTATAGGAGGCAGCATATTAGAATTACTGTCCACTATTATAAATATGCTTCTCTAATTTCACATCACTTAGCAAACGTACATACAATATTAATCTCTGAAGGGATAAGCAGAGGCGCTAAGAACAGCCGTACTTCGCCGAGGTGTTTACAACCCAGTGTGACAAGGGACGAACTTGTCTCCGTACCTTGAATACAAATATCTATTAGCGGTGTTATCTTTCACTGAAAGTAGTGATAGTAGTACAACTCGATCTGCACACAGACTGTATTTGAAAACTAGCTGAAAACATTCGTCGCGATTTCCTATCGGAAACATTTCAAGAACTATTCAACATTTAACGAATTTCAAATATTCTTTCATAATGTCCACTTGCATCATATTAAAAAAAAATTGTGCAAAATTTCATGCTTCTGGACCCCTAGTAGCATGAAATTTTGCACAGCCTAATTTGGTACTCAACGCGTCTATGACTCAGTTTTAAGAATTTTATTAAGTAGATGTAATGAAAGTCTTGGATTTAAACCAATATCTCATGAATCCTAGGCAAACACTTGACTACTTGATTATCACTCGACGATTTTCGACTTATTCCCTTCTTTATCCAGTTTCTGACGGTTACTAAGCTAACATTGTGATTCTGTTAAGTTTAGAATTTGACGTAGTTAATATTCTTGACTCGCAAACTAACAGCCCAACGGTCTAGATAGACCGTTTTATATACCATGAATGGTATGCTGGACACAGAACAGATGTTCTGTGTCCAGCATACCATTCATGGTATATAATCCAGTTAGATATATCGATCTAGTTCGTTCTCTGCCTGATTCCGTCCCTCAATTAACTCCGAGCGTAACGCTAAATCACCTTAAATGTGTTACCAAGCGTGAAAATCCTCTGGGGTTTGTGGTGCATGCGGCTTTTTACATTTTACTTGTTAATTGACAACTGATTTGTCTAGTGGTCTGAACTAGACTGCGACTCGATTCCCGTGCAAAGCTTACTTCGGAAATAGTTCGTAATTTGTCCAGGGCTGACTATTACTGAAACTACTCAAAGCATGTATATTTCTCATATGTTCATCAACATCATCATCACCTACACATAAAGCCCACTGCTGGACATGAGCCTCCTTAAAAAGCAGGTATTTGCCACAATCTCTACACTTATTTCTCGTATATTAAGTTCCTTTAACTAACACCAGACCGATGATTTCGCTGGATATTACGTGTCTAATCTAGCAGTGTTAATTGCTTGTGATTTAATACATATTTTACGTGACTCATCAACGCAATCGTAACGCTAAACTAGTGGATTACGCTTTAGGTATAAGACCGTCCACAAATGTAATACCTAAGTGTAATAATACACAACTAAATAATAACCTCAGCGTAACGTCTCAAGTCTTTCATACATAGAATTGAAGTCTCTACCACCCTTTATTCATAGTCATAGAGGATACAACGGAATCAAACACTTGAAACTTTTGGTCGGACGTACGTATGTGCGTTCCTGAGCACTTCGCCCTACGTGACTACCAACTTGACTACTCTTTGCTGTGCACTCGAGTCATCGAATCGTGTTATTAAAAACTAGCTTTTGCCCGCGACTTTGTCCGCGTGTTGGCTTTCCGCTACATGAGTAATCCCGAAACAATCATAGATTTATATAAAACGCGTTAGAACCACTTTTACTTCAACTCTCGTAGCTTAGCAAAAGCTATTAAAACGGGGATCAAGCTGTATCTTCAATTCTACTGGACCGATTCTGATGAAACATGCCGCAAAATTTAAAATACATATACATTAAAAGTTTACTCAAAATCTACTCGCTGGATTTTGCGTGAAGCCCGAGCAAACAATCAAACATCGACAGATTGGATTTCATGAGCCCTTAGTTAATCGATCTGAGTAGTTTTTTTAAATATGTGGGGGTGTCCCGTATAAATACAAATAATTAACCACTACATACATACATACATACAGTCATGCCGCTGGGGTAGGCAGAGACCACTTCTTTCCACTCGCTACGATCTTGATATACACCTTTCACGTCTTCTACTTTCATCAACGCTTTCATACATGCTCGTCGGTTGCGGGTACTTCTAACCCGGCCTTTCTTCAACACGACTTCGATTTAGTCGAGATACGTTCGCCAGGGTCGACCCTTACCGATTTGCCCATTCGGGCTCATCTTAAGCTCACCTTCAAAAGTGACGAACTTCCCATATAAACTTCCAACCCCTCATTCAACCCTTAGGGGTGAAATTTTGAAAAACGCCGATATACTTGTCCATTTATTTCTAACCAGGAGCATTTATGTTAAATTCTTACTTTGAAAATGATGGATTTCCATACAACCGTTGATCACTTACTTTAAGAGTGAAATTTCCAAAATTCCTTTCTTACTGGATGCTTACAACATAAAAGGCATCAACTGCCAAAACTTCAAGTTTGTAGCCATAGCGGTGTAGGCTCTCCGTTGATTAATCAGTCAGTCAGGACAAGTCTAGCCACGAACAAGTTAAACAAAGCATTAGTTGACAAAACGATATTGTATGAAGGACGGTAATGACGCCCGAACGTGCGCGCGCTTTGAGCTGCCTGTGGACAAGTTCTGAGCGATCACCACTCGTGGCGGTAAGTAACGTTAACCAAGGTTAAAAATAAGATTGACTAAAACTAAAACAAACCAGCCATATAAGGGTGTCGCCACATTTTTATCTTTGATTCACAAAATTTGACATTTAACAATTTTATAATAGTATAGATCTCAATCAGTCTACTATAGGCGATGTGTCGCACTAAAGATAAGTGTGTGACGCTCTGGTCGCACCACACCGTAAAAATGGTCGTAAAAGTGTCGCAGACCTCGTTAACCGGAGCACTTCCCGTTGCCGGCGATACAATAAACTGGCTTATTGAAATAACCGCGTCTCCGTTCAGTTTGGGCCGTCACTTTATTTAACACAAATTGTATGAATAGCTATAGTGACGTCTCGTGGCGTCGCTTGGGTACTGTGAAGTGTTTGTTCTTTGTCGGGAGAAATTTAAAAGTGATCATCGAAGTGTTATTTTCTTCTTTAAACTAACACTTTACATAATTATAATATTCTCAACATTTTTACACATACTGATCTAGTTCCAAATTAGGATTCCTTGTAACTTGGGGACTAGACAACGATACATACATTACGCATACATTCCCTGGTTCTACGGGGAATTGAACCCTGGCCTCTCGCTCGCGTGACAGGCGGGAAAACTGACCACTATTAAACTGACAGCACCAAAATTGTAGCCATCTCCTTTTGGCGTTTGACATTAGAAAAAGATAGGGAGAGTCTAAATTTAGTTAAGTTCTGTTAAAACAGAATTACCACCTGAATAGAACAAACATGCGTCATGCATTTTTTTTTTTAATTAAACGAGCTTATGGTCGGAACAGAATACATAACATTCCCGCGGCGCCGTTCGGCTCGGCGCCACTGCCCTAACTACAGTCGTATTCGAATCCTGTCCATATCATCACTACCCTTAGCCTACACCAGCTCCTCTGCTGGACGTAGGCCTCCCCCAAGGCGCGCCAGTTAACCCTATGTTCGGCTGCACGTATCCAGTAGCTGCCAGCCACTTTCCGCAGATCGTCGAACCATCTGAACGGATATTATATTGTTCTTATACCAACTTCTATCTATGATATCCGTAGAGAAATGAAATGAAACTGCCCCCTAGCCAAGTTGACATTCGACAATCGTTATCGCTAATAGAAACGAAAAAAAGTACTGAAATGACATTTCTATTCGATAAGTCACGTGCGTCTTGGCGATTAGAAGTGTCGTTCCAATACATTTTTTCGTTTCTATTAGCGATAACGATTGTCGAATGTCAACTTGGCTAAGGGGGCTGTTCTATTAATCATCGGGTGTTAACTCCGCATGCTAAAGATCACGCAAAAAATGTACAAAATATCATCGTCATCCCCAGTCCATATCATCCCTACTACAGGGGCACGGACCTCCCCTGATCAGGAGGGGGATTAGGCTTTAATCTACCGCGCTGGCCTAGTGTGGGTTGGTAGACTTCACACACCCATGCGAGCACGCAGTATTCCTCGCTAAATTTTCCTTCTCCGTTAAATAGATCGGTGTCTACAATGTAGACTGTACGTGAATTAGAAATAACTCTGTGGTCCGGAACTGGGATCGAACCTACGACATTTAGACCGCAAGGCACCCATAGACCAATGCACTGTGTATATTATACATAGTGTTTATTTATCTGCGGTTATATGGTAATTTTCATATTAGAATTATTTTTAAACGACCCCTACGTTACGAATAAATTAATAATTATGTATTTATTTATTTATTTTGCATACGTATTATCGCTGCGTGGCGCCGGCGTAATAATAGCGTCACTACAACTCCCATGGATAGTGTGAGAACCAGTCAAGGGGTGCACCAGGAACCACAACCAGAAAACCAGAAACCAGAAAACAACCAGAACCAGAAAGAACCAACCTGCAACCAGAACCAGCTGCGTTATCCTGCTATTCAATCAAAATCTACTGCGATCTCCAAGACGATTGCCAAGCTTGGACATTATGGCAAATCTCTCCTTTTAAGGAGGAGGCTTATGTCCAGCAGTGGAACTCCATGGGCTAATAATCATGATGTTGGTGACGATGTAAGTAGTTTCCACCGGAGAACCAGAGTCACCGATATGGCTCAGAAGACTCCAAGGTGAAAGTGACAGAGGGCGGGGCACATTTGATGATATAAATAGTTAAATATATTATTAAAATAATGAAACCATTGAAATTATATTTTATCTATTGTTAAATGTCAAATTTTCAAAAATCAAAGATATTTCGAATAAACTACGCAAATCTTCTAATTATGGGCTTCTGAAACCGAATCCAGCGATGTTTGTTTATTTATTTGTTTGTTTGTTTGTTCGGGCTTCACGCAAAAACCAGCAAGTAGATTTTAGTCAAATGATTATTGTCTTAAAGGCACTATTCCAACTTAAATAACGCGGCATGTTTCAGCAAAATCGGTCCAGTAGAATTGAAGATACAGCTTGATCCCTGTTTTAGTAGCCGCCGTTAAGGTACGAGAGGTCAAGTAAAAGTCGTTCTTTGACATTTTATATAAATCTATGATTGTGTCGGTAATTTCCATGTAGCGAAAAACCGACATTCAGGGGGGCGGAGTCGCGCGCAAAAGCTAGTACTTGATAAAAGGCTATTTAGGCTACTATGAGAACGTTGATGAAAGTAAAAGAAGCCAAAGATGTGTGTCAGGATCGTAGTAAGTGGAAGGAAGCGGTCTCTGCTTATCCCACCATAAAAAGGCGTAACAGTATGTACCTATGTAAATTAGGCTCTTAATTACTATATACTTATCGTAAAACTATAACTACTTCGAGGAGTACCCAAACGACTATCTTTTCCAACTGGTTTCCTAACCTTGGACTTGTTGCTTCTATAGTAACCGATGAGCTACTCGTCTTATGAAAAATCTTAAGACGGTGAGGCTTGGTAAAGTCTCAATCGAGATATGGAAAGATATGACTGAACAGGGCGTAGCTTTACTTATAGACTGATCAACAGCACTCTGAGGCAGTCTTAGTGACAGCGACGTGGCAGGCAAAGCCATTCTTAGAACATGACTTTGACATGACTTTGATCCTTTAAAGCACTGACTGAAAGCCGTAATCCAGAATATCGTAGTCAGTAAGATCAGTATAGAGGATGCCAAAGATAGGGCAAACTGAAATAGATTGCATGCAGAAACGGAACTTGGCATCAAAATTCGGGATTACGCCAGGAAGAATAAAAGGATTAGATCTGGAGGAAACATTTAATACAAGCTACTGTCCTATAATATTTTTGAACTATTTTTTTTCAATACAACAGCTAAGTAATTTTGTATTCAATCAAACTATGCGTACAGAAAAATTAAACGGCTATATTTATTGAGTTTTTGAAATTTTTCGGGCCAGAGAGCTTGCTATTATATCAACTTCTTAGTCCTTCTACAGGGGTACGAGCTTCCCCTTATCAGAAGGAGGATTACGCCATAATCTATCACATTAGTTTATGTAGGTTAGTAGACTTAACACACCCACGCCGGAAGATTATTTGATGTCTACAATGAACCGTGCATACCCAGTGCCACTGCGCCGGAATCGAGCCTATGACTTTTCGACTGTGCACCATGTCAATCAGCAATGGATCACGAATATACTTCATAATATGATTTTGCCAAATCATTAACTCACAATCCATCTGCAATTTTAACGTCAAACAATAAGAGAAAAACAGAGTATATTGTGATGCAAAGATCTCTGTAACATAAATCAAAGAATATTTATTACTGTCCGGGACGCGAACTCACGATCCGTATTTTCGAGAGCTCTCCATTCATAACAGATATATCGGCATTGACACTGTTAAGACAGAGAAGGAAAATGGAACAAGGAAAATATTGTTTTCGTGTGATATTCAGCAATAAAATCTTTGTGAATTATTTTCTTATTAGCAACTAGCTTTTTCCCACTGCTCCGCCCGCGTGAATGTCAGTTTTCCGCTACATGGGAAATCCTGAAACAATTATAGATTTATATAAAGAAACCGTAGAACTACTTTTACTTTAACTTTCGTACCTTAACGACGAATATTAAACATTCTAACATAAACACTGTGGTATGTTTCATCCAAATCGGTTCAGTAGAATTGAAGATACAGCTTAATCCCAGTTTTAATAGCCTTCACTGAGATACGAGAGCTCAAGTAAAAGTGGTTCTTGAGCTTTATATATAAATCTATGATTGTTTTGTGATTTCCCATGTAGCGAAAAACGGATATTCACGCGAGTGGAGCCGCGGGCTGAAGCTACTAATTAATAATCCTGATGAAAAACTACCTCTAGAGAGATAAATCTTGTTTATATGAATAACAATATTCCGTCCAACAGTGTTCACCCGGGTGGCGAAATAATTTATACCTTACTGTTAGATGTATCAAATTTTCCCGAGAAACCCGATTTTAGGTGCTATTTTCACTAATAAGTTTTGTCCGCGGCTCCGCTCCGTGAATATCGGTTTTCACGCTTAACGGAAAGTCCCGAAATAGGTTTATAAAAAAAGCCATACACCATTTTTACTAGAGCTCTCGTACCATAACTGTGCCTACTGAAACTTAGATCAAGCTGCATCTGCAAATCTTCTTGATTTCATGATTTCAATTTTGATGAAACATGCTGCAGTATTTAACCGTTTTAGTGCCACGCAGCGCGATCGCGCTGTTCGCGTACTGCGGTGAACCGTGTCGCTATTTTCGATCACGATCGTCAATTCGCATCGCGCTCGATTCGTAAACAAACTGCATAATTAGCTGTCTTTCTTTAACACACTAAGTCCCAAGGTTTATTTTTAAAAATATTTAAAAAAAAACAATGTAATATTGTTACGATTAAAAAAATGCCTATCAACCTGAAGCGCGAGCGCGCCGGGCGGCATATTTCGACAAAAAAAAGAGCAGCGCGACCGCGTCGATCGTCTATTCGCAGATAAATGAAGGAAGCGCTATCGCGCTTCATGGCACAATTCAACATGGATTTTTAAAAACCCCTGGCACTAAAACGGTTAAGTTGAAATACTACTTTTGAGAATAGTTTAAACTGTAATAGTGTGACCAAAATCTACACGCTGGTTATTTGCGTAAAGCTCAAATAAACCAACAAACAGACGCGAATAAAGCAAAAGATGATTTTGGTTTCGAAAGCCCTCAATTAGCTGATCTGGGTTAGATTTTTTTATGTACCGACAATGACGTTTAACAATTTTATAATCGTGTAGATAGATATGGATAGATAAAACAGATTTCAAACTAGAAAAAATATTATAAATTTATTTCACTTTTTTATTTTTTGAGAATTAAGAAAATAGTAACCGACGTACTAGTTAAAAAAATTGGGTTTAATTTTGCTAACAATCCGGTTCCGCGCATTGGCAGACGCGAAACCGTAGTAAATATAAGACATGTCTCTAAGATTTCTTACACCAGCTAAATCAGAAGCGTATCATTATTCTCAATGTTCAATTATTCAATAAGTTTCTGAACAATATTACAAATACCGTGAGGAACTTAAAAAATCCATTCTCTAACGACACGTAAAACTGTATCCAGATTTATAGAAATTTAGAAAGGTTTTTTCACGTTATTTTGCTTATATAACATCTTATTTAAATATAGATGGCCTAACTACAATTCTGCTTATCCTTTATTGTATAAACCGACGCGATAGGCCTGAGAGGTACTATAATTTATCAGATTTCGGGCGAATACCAGCACCTGTATCCTTATTTCCTTATATATTGTTCATGTCTAAAATTTCTGGATCTTACATAAGACCTTGATATTATGTATCAGTTCAGATAATGTCTATTAATTGCCATAAAATTTATCAATTATTGGTTGCAATGTTTGTTATTTAACAAGCGTTATCATTTTATTAAGCGCTATATACACATGTTAACACGTTGTTTCGCAGTTATAATTTGACGATCGTGCTCAGAAAAACTTTTTATTTTTCAATTGTTATGACTGCCAGATGAAAGTGAATGGAAATTGTATATTTGGAAGTGAAAATTATCACATTTGGCTACAGTTTTTCCAAAATAACTCTCAATGCCTATAACCTTCATTTGCTCATTGCGTCATTTTTTCTCTTCCGAGAGCAAATGACGACTATGACCCTCATGACGACTATACGACATTTACTTTACTAATTCAAAAATGATTCCCATCAATACAAGATAGTGAATATGTTTATGTTTAACACAAAAAATCATTTTGAAAAAAAAAATTGTCATTTATCCCTAAATGCGTAAATATTCCGAAACGGTAGTGGTGGTCTTTTTTGTATGTATTACTGAATAATTTAACAAATATATGCGTTAGTGCACTTCGTACTAATGTTATTTCTTTTTTTTATTAATTATAATGTGCCCGACGGCTACAACCATCGTTTGTCTACATATCGTTGAAAATCGGACGGCTAGCCGTCATTTGCGGCAACGTGATAAATGTGAGGTTACGTGAGAGGCACGGTCCGGTGAACAGCAAAACACCGGCGTCGGATTCCCACAGCCTAACATCAGGCCGAGCTATATTCGAATGTTTATATATTTATTATCGTGTAATAATTTTATCAATATCATATTATATGTATATTACTTTTACGTGAATTATTGGAATCATCGTAATAATTTATACTG
>WUAW01038082.1:2931-13223 GCA_017165845.1 Thaumetopoea pityocampa | reverse complement strand
TGTGGCAAACTGTGGTCTCTGCCTACCCTTATGGGATGCCGGCGTGAGTGTATGTATGTATGTATGTATGGAGTAGAAAATTTAGGGCTTTGGGCAGCAACTCATTCATTTACTTTATATTATTTACTAGGTTTCACTCCTGTCTTTGCCTGCGTGTATGTTGTTCGCGTTAAATGAAAAATCCCGAACTAATTATAGTACACTAGTTTCCGCCCGCGACCGCGCCCGCGTGAATGTCTGTTTTCTGCTATGTGGAAAATCCCGACACAATCATAGATTTATATAAAAAAAACCTTAGAACCACTTTTACTTGACCTCTCGTAGGTACGAGGTTAGCAAGGTTAGCGGCGGCTACTAAAACAGGGATCAAGCTGTATCTTCAATTCTACTGGACCAATTTTGATGAAACATACCCTATTATTTAAGTCGGAATAGTACCTTTAAGACTGTAATAGTTTAACCAAAATCTACCTACTAGTTTTGGCGTGAAGCTCCAACAAACAAAACAACAAACAAACAAACATCGACGGATTCGGTTTTAGAAGCCCTGAATTAGTCGATCTGAGTAGTTTATTTTTAAATATCTTTGATTTTTGAAAATATGACATTTAACAATTTTATAGTAGTATAAGTCCCCGGACCGTTTTTACTTGAGCTCTTGTAACTTATAAACAGCTACTGACACGTAGACCAGGCTGTATCTTTAGTTCTACTTGAGCAATTTTGATAAAACATGTTGCAGTATTTAAATTGGTATAGTACTATTAAGACTGTAATAGTGTGATCGCAATCTACCCGTTGGTTTATGCGTGATGCTCGAACAATTAAACGAACAGACGTGAAGAAATCAAATTATGATTTCGGTTTGAGAATTCCTTAATTAGTCGATCTGATTTAGATTCTTTGAAATACCTTCAATGTGCAGGCAATGACGTTTTACAAATATACAATTTATAGATATAAATATACAATGTATAGATTAGACGACTGATTAACAAGGTGGTGACCCTGTTTCCTGTTCCAATGTGTTTCTAGTTTCTGTCCTGGTAGGGACAAATTTTGTGTGATGGGCTCAAATATTTTTATTCGAGTCATGGACGTATTTATCTATACATGTATTAATATTTATCTATATGTATGTGTATTGTTGTTTTATTACCCAAAACACTTTAGCATCTTGGTCAGGACTAAATTTATGTAAATATGAAATATTAAACCCAGAAATAAGGCAAACCAATCCGAATTAATCCTTGAGACAGGAAGGTGTCACTATAGAGACGGTGTAAGCTGTATGTCTGCGAGTGCTGTTAAATACAGACTGAATTAGATGGAATTAGTTCCCAACAAGTTAGAACGCTGGATAAACTGACAGTGAGGAAACTTTGCCCCTGGGAATACGTCGGCAAGTCTCCGCTGGGCGAGATCCACCGGCTTTGTTGTGTCACGGGGGCTTAAGGCATCCGACACGTTAGATAAGTACGCAGTTAAATCCTTAGGATGAAAGATAGCTTTATGAGCGTGAAAACTATGTTCATAGATCATATAATCATATAATAATCATATATCATTCATGAAGATTTAAAATATAGAGTGATAAGGGATCGATGTAAGTTGAAGTATGATGTGGTTACAAGGATCGAGAAAGGAATATTCTAATGGTTTGGTTATTTAGAAAGGATGAGTGAGATTCGAATGACGAAACGAATACACCGGGAAAATGTGAGTGGAAGCACCGGAAGAGGGTGCCCAGGAAAAACCTACCTTGATCAAATCAAGAATTATTTCGAAAAGGTCAACTCTTAATCGACGAAAGTCTATGAAAAGATGTATGAATCTGGATGACAAGAGATATGTCAACATCGTAGTACGTGGCGAAATGTGTTCTCTGCCTACCTTTATGGGATACCGGGGTGAGTGTACGTAAGTATGTATGTAGATTTAAAATTTCGAAGTATTATGAGGTAAATGGCATCGCTTTCTCTCTTTGAAGAGTACTTTCTCGTGGAGACATTTCAAATTATCCGCTAAGTATTCATCGCGTTGGTTTATAGCTTAAATACATCGTCGGAGGGTTGAAAAGATGTGAAAGAACTAAAAGGATTGAGCCAGATTAACGAACCTTTCTGCTGATATACATATGTATGTATGTGCTCTGGAAAATTACCTTTTATAAAAAATAAAAAATAATAGTTTTTTATTTTAATAAACCACACATATATATATATATGGTTTTCACTTTAGATCTTAAGTAAAGTTTGAAACCTGTCAATATTTGAACTTTACTACTACTGTTAAATTTAAATCGGTATATTTAAGAAACAGTGATAACCCAGTGGTGTGACTGTGCATGCCAAAATTTAAATGCCGGGATTGAATCCAAGGCACGCAGCTCTGACTTTTCGAAATCATTTGCGTATTAATACATTATTGCTCAAGAGATTTTGTCCAAAGCGTGTAAAGTTTGCCAATTCGCCTCGAGTCAGAGTGATGGAATAACCCTCATTATTTTAGAAAGAAACTCCTGCCCCATAGTGGATCATAGTAGATGAGGTGATGATTAGTACTAATAACTAGCTCTATATATGAAAAAAATTAAATGCCTTTATCTCAAATTATTAATTTTGCCGAGACCGTGGAAAGCTGCCAACTCGCATTAGGACAACATGGTAGAATATAATCTAATATGTATGAGTTATAATATTGTATTATCTAATATATAATATCTTTCATTCAAAGTGATGATGATATTTATATTTACATACATACACACATACATACACTAATGTCGATATCCCATAAGGGTAGGCAGAGACCTCTTCTTTTCACCTGCTACGATTGCTTAATGTAGCAAAGTGGCTATCCGCAGCCCACATGTCGCTTCCGCGGGCAACGAGACGTGTCGGGTGGCGAACTACGACGCCGCTATTTTATAAGGTTCAAAAGTGTTAAAGTTCCTCATTACGTTCCCACGGTTTAGTGGAGAGGAAAGGAAAGAGGATTAGGTAGGAAAGGTGTATTCAGCAAGGAATATGGAATTTGGAAAAAGGATATAGGATACTACTATCTCGGAAGAAGTAAGAAGAGACAGAAGTAGCTCGGGAGGCCGGGGTCGCTTACTCGTATACTTAAGTCTTTTTGCCGGACAGGCTAAAAGACTAAGTACTCCCTTGACCGTTTATATTTATAATAGATTATATTAAAATATAATTAAAAGATATACTATGTATCATTAAAAATTACACGTACATATATACATAAAATCATGCCTTTTTCCCTGTTTCTCCGACGGGGAATTGAACCCCTGTCCTCCATGTGACAGACGGGGATAGTGATCACTATACTACCGAAAAATTGAGGTAAGCAGAAATCACTTCTTTCCTCTTGCTACGAGCAAACTAGCTATCCGTAGCCCATTTTTTACTCCCGTGGGAAACGAGACGTGTCGGGTGGCGAACCACAACGCCGCCATTTTTATACGGTTCAAAAGTGTTAAAGTTCTTCATTGCGTTTCGATAAGGTAAAACAGGTTCACCCAAACAGAGACCCTTATGCTTGGGAAAGGCTAGCCATAATCTTGGGTCTAGCCATGCAGCCATCGGCGCGGTAGCTACTGGCTTAGTGGAGAGAAAAGGGTAGAGGGTGAGGCAGAAAAGGTGTATTGAGCGAAGAATATGGAATTTGAGAAAAGGACTATAAATTATAGGATACTACTATCTCTGAAGGAGTAAGAAGATAGCTAATAATAATAGTAATAGATAGCTGGTTGAATTCATATCCTTACAAAATTCAAAACAAATAAAAACGTTACACTTTTCAGAAGAACTTCTTTGTTAAAATATGAATCTGGCAATGGACAGTACGTCTATAAATGAGGTTATGTCAAAAATGGAAGCATAATGAAAACAGGGGGAGAAACGTTCACACATACAGAAAATGCATCCGACATTTCATATGCACCAATCTAATACATACAAATATAAAAGCATGAATAGAGGGATACAGAAAAATCATTTCGTATGACTTGTTAAATACACCAAATACCATAGAGATCCAAATAGAAATCCCTAAGAATTTTTACTATTAAATAATTCATATAAATTGTTAACAATACTCCGAGGGTAGATAGGTATCTTGATCTGATCTGAGGATCGGATCTGAGTGTAGGTTGGTATCTTGTTTATAATACATTTTTTGATTTGCTATTCTAAACAGAATATTCCAGTGGTGTTGCCATAGTAATGGCATCACTCCATCTGTTACCGTAGATGCTGTGAGAATTAACTATGGGATATACCCAGACAATGGGCAGCAGGGTTATACTGTTATTTAATTAATATTTACTGCGATTTTAAAGGCGCCTGCTAATATTGAAATTAAAGCAAATACCTCCTTAAAGAGTAGTCTCATGTTCAATAGTAGACTTCCACGACCTAATCATGATGATATCGATAATTCTAAACAGAATTAAGGTACACTTTTCTGTGTCAATTTTAAACAATCTTTGGAGGCTGTGTGTCATGTGAGATAGGCGTGTCGAACAAATACTTAAGTATCAGTGTTAATTAAGCTTAACGAGGTTAGAGATGTGTAAATTGGTTGAAGCTTATATTGCTTATTTCGCAGTAATATTCGTAAAGGAAACGGGTCTTAACAAATTAAGAAGTTGGATCTAATTGCGTCATCTTAGGCGTTTGTTCCGAGATGAAATTTGAAATTCGTGCAAACAATTACGCCTCGTGTTCTATCTCAAAACAAACCAAACATCGCTGCTTTGTTTGTTCTGCATCTTTATGATGTTACTTTTTGAGATTTCACGGTACAAGAAACTTTTCGCTACACTCGCAGCCAAAATAAAAGACGTGTAGAAACGAATATAAACTTGACTCAACGTTTGCAAATACGCAGAGCGGAGCACTATCAAGAAATTTTAACTTTTATAAAAGAACTTTCGGAGTCAGACAGTGTATCGTAAAATCTTAACAATAGATCTCCCAACAAACGGCATTCTAAATGAAAATTTGTATGAAAGAGTGCTGTAGACATCAGTAATAACTGTAAAGTATTGCATGAGTGTCCAACCAATTCTATGTATTAATGTAAGATAATCTTTCAATTTACACATACGAGGGGCGGTCAAGAAGTTCGTGGAATGGCAAGGAAAGAAAATTAAATTAAACCCAAAATTATTTTTCCTTTTCAATATTTAACTCTCTTTAACTCTAATACATTTTTCCAATGTATTAAATAATTTATTTAAACCATCGAATAAAAGAATGTTTTGTCGAGGCTTTTAAAATAGGCCGAAATCGCTGACTTCACTTTTTCATCGTTAGTGAATTTTTTCCTCGAAGCTCTCTTTTCTTTTTGGGGAATAAATAATAATCAAACGCAGTCAAATTTGAACCTCAGGATGGGTGGTTTAAAGTTCTGAAGCCACAATTGTGTAAGGCAGCCATCGTAACGTGGCTCTTGTGAACTGTGTTGTCTTGTGTTGTTGCTTCTTGTGTTGTCGAGCAAAAGCAACAAACCTCGAGTCTACTTTCCCCTTCTATCTTCCCCCGACTAGGTGGACCAGTACCTGGTGGAGGTTCCGGTTAATTGGTGAATGCAGATGGCTAATAGCCGCTCAGTGTGGCGATCATAAGAGGAGTAGTTGCGTGAAAAAAGAACAAGCAAAAGACTTTTGCATTAGAATCTTGTGAAATTTTTATTAGGTCTAATGTAAACCAACATTATTAACATAATAATGCAGGAGAAAAAGGTTCACAATTTTATTGGTCAAGCTCAAAAAACTGCAATTGTCTACCCACATTTTGGTTATAAAAAAAAATTATTGCGCAATTTTGTATGCACTAAGTTTATGTGTGTGTATTACGAGTATTATTACAACGATCTTCAAATGCTTCACAAGCATCTTAACTAAATATAACAATTTTTCGCTCAATGAGAGAAGTTTATACCTAGTTTTAGGTTATACTGGGTAACGATGATTTCATTCGATATGTGTTACGAAAATGGACTGTGAATTATACCAGTGTAATGGGCAGTTCTGCTCTTCAGGTTCTTCAAATGCTTGACAGGAAAATTGCTGTAACTAACATGTAGTTAAAGCAATTTTCCCTTCGATGGGTGAAGTTAAACCTAGCATTGTGCTGTATAGGCTTACGATGATATCATCCCATACTTGTGATATACATAGTGATGATCGTCTATGGAATATATCAGGGTGATGGGTAGCATTGTTCTCCTACTATTCAATGAGTATCTTTTTGAATGTTCAATATGCCTGGTGCCTAAGAATTTGTAGGTAAAGGAGATTTTGTTTCAACAGACAGATTTAACTGACTTACACACAACGTCCAACTTAAAGGAGTCCTCAAGGCTCTGTCCTGGCAGTGCGCTATTGTCTGCTTGACACTTGAGCTGGACCCCGTCATCCTCAGGCACTGGCATGAACTGGACTTGACTGCTTACCCACGTCTCGTTCGACGCTTCTGTTATCTAGACAAAAAAAATGTCTTGAAGACAGGAAACATTTTTTGTGGGTACAAGAAATGTTCAAATACAAATCGGCCAAAAAGTATTGAATGATTTTCAAGGTTCATGTATAGGTGCATTCGCAAGTACTTAAATATAATTTCTGAACGGCTGAACCATTATAACTGTGTATATAAGTTATTGTTAGAATCCTTACATCACCAAACAGGCTCGTCAAACCTAAACAATGGTTTGACTAAAACGGCACCCCTGTTTTTTTTTATAAATTATGCTTGATTTTTAAATTTCTGTTGTAAAATATACTGGTAAAAATAAAGCATTGATACGACTAGGCTAGTCGTAGTGGTAAGATTATCAAAGTATTGGATCTCTAATTCGGACCCAAGGCACGCACCACTGACTTTTAGAAGTCACTAGTTGTTGCCCGCGGTTCCGCTCGGGTAAATGTCAGTTTTCCGCTAGATGGGATGTCCAAACAGTCATAGATTACACAAAATGCCTTAGAATCATTTTTACTTGAGCTCTCATGCATTAACGGCAGCTACTAAAACAGGAATCAAGCTGTATCTTCAATTCTACTGGACCGATTTTGATGAAACATACTGCAGTATTTAAGTAGCTTTAAGAGTGTAATAGTTTGACCAAAATCTACCCTTTGGTTTTTGCACGAAGCTCGAACAAACGAACATCGACGGATTTTGTTTCAGAAGCCCTTAATTTGTCGAGCTGAGCAGTTGTTTTTAAATCTTTGATTTACAAAATTTGTCAAAGTGGTATTCATCGGATTGACTTCAAAACTACCAAGAAGCAATAAAATGCATAAAATTACACACCGACATTTAATTGCTATGAAAATATTATATAACTTCAAAAATATATAGAAAATAGAAAAACAGAAGAAGCTATGACCGTTTTCGGCACCATATTTAACTCCCCGCATAGTTTTAAACCAAGACGAACAGCGGTTCAGACAAACAAACATACATGCTTTCACTTATATTATATTACCTATGTTGGTGTGTATAATAATAAATATAAAAGTAAATAAAGCCGTGGATGATCAAATATTCAAACATGAATGAGCGCTTAGAAAAATCACAGAAGACGTAAAGAATAGTAATTTTGTAAATATTGGTGCTGTGGTCAAATAAAAAGAAATTGATGGCTTGAGCGGCTATGGCCAACAACTCTAGTTTCATGTTATCGGTTCTTATATTGATGAGCAATAAAGCGTGCTCTATCTTTCTATTATGCTAGGTTTCGCATGCGGTTGCACCCGTGTAATTGTCGGTTTTTGTACTAAATTGAAAATCTCGAAAACATTTGTAATTGAGTTCTCATACCAAAATTCACCCCTTGATTTTGCGTAAAGCTCCAACAAACAAACAGACAGACGTGCAGAAAACAAAAGATGGTTTCAGTTTCAGAAGCCCTTATATGGTCGATTTTGAGTTAGTTTTTTTGAAATATCTTTAATATGCTCTATATCTTACCTTGCCTCTTTTGAATTTCCTATTGTCTTTGAACCAGGTGAGTTGAGCAGGCGGTCGGCTTCCTTCTGATACACACAATATAGTGGTATAATGCTCTGCTGATAACGTTACCGGCTTGTTCACTATCTCTACTAGTGTAGGTTTCACTGAAACAATCAAAGGTTTCACTGAAACAATATATATTTGATAAGTAATGGTGACCTTCTGAGAACTGAGGATAGTAAGGAGATATTGGATGCAGTGATCCAGTGAAGATAGTAAGAAAATGTTGCATGTATGAAATGTTCATAGATCCTTCCGAGATAGTAGTATCCTATATCCTATAGTCCTTTTCCAAAATTCCATATTCCTTGCTTGAGCAAGGGTGTCTTGAGACACCCTTTCTACCTCATCTACTTTCAGTGGGAATGTAATGAGAAATTATAGTCATTTTTGAAACTTATAAAATAGCGGCATTGCGGTTCGCTACCGGACACGTCTCGTTTCCTTCGGAAACGAAAAGTGAACCACGGATAGCCACTTTGCTGTAGTGGTCAGCATCCTCGCCGATCACGCGGGACACCGGGGTTCGATTCCCCGCCGGAGAGGCAGGGAAAAAGGCATGACTGTATGTATGTATATATTACTCTAAGTACATTGGTGGTGTAGTGGTGCTAGATACGGCTTGCGATCGAAAGATTGTACGTTCGATCCCGGTCCAGAGTCATTGAATTATTTCTAATTCATGAAGTATCAGGGAAAAAAAGCTCGATAAAAGATAAATGGGAAGTATCTTGAGTACTAGACAACGATATACATGCTTGTATAGATAAATACGAAGTATCTTGAGTACTCGGCAACGATATACATGCTTGTATAGATAAATACGAAGCATCTTGAGTACTAAACAACGATATACATGCTTATATAGATAGATACGAAGTATCTTGAGTACTAGACAATGATATACATGTTTGTATAGATAAATACGAAGCATCTTGAGTACTCAACAACCATATACATGTTTGTATAGATAAACACGAAGAATTTTGAGTACTAGACAACGATATACATGTTTGTATAGATAAATACGAAGTATCTTGAGTACTAGACAACGATATATGCTTGTATAGATAAATACGAAGTATCTTGAGTACTAGACAATTATATACATGCTTGTATAGATAAATACGAAGCATTTTGAGTACTCGACAACGATATACACGCTTGTATATATAAATACGAAGAATCTTGAGTACTCGACAACGATATACATGCTTGTATAGGTAAATACGATACATAAATAGATAAATATGTGCACGACTCGGATACAAATATTTGTACTCATCACACAAACTATGCCTCCAACAGGATTCGAACCCTGGACTGCATGGACACAAAAAGCAGGGTCACTGCCACTGTTACAAATCAGTCGTCGTATATTCACACAATGTGTTATGTGGTGCCGACACAATAATTATGTCGTGTTATTTCTTCCCACGGTTGCTGTGAGAATCAGCCAAGGGCTGTACCAATCAGGATAATGGGCAACAAAGTTATTCTGTTATTCAATGAAAATTTACTACGATCTCCAAGACGTCTGCCAAGCGGGGAGGTTGTGGCAATTCCCTTCTTTTTTATGGAGGAGGCCATGTCCAGCAGTGGACTTCCACGGGCTGATGGTGATGGTGATATATATGCACACACGTCTATACTGTTATGTATTTCAGTCATATATTTGTCAGATAACTGTTTTATTTAATTTATATACTAGATTTTGCCCGCGGCTCCGCCTGCGTGATTGTCGGTTTTCCGCAAGGTGGGAAATCCCGACACAATCATATATTTAAATAAAAAAAACTTTTAACCACTTTTACTTGACATCTCATATCTTAGCGGCAGCTACTAAAATAGGGGTCAAGCTGTATCTTCAATTCTACTGGACCGATTTTGATGAAACATGCCGCATTAATTAAATTGGAATGGACTTTTAAGGCTGTAATAGTTCAATCACAATCTACCCGCTGGTTTTTGCATAAAGCTCGAATAAACAAACAAACATTGGCGGATTCGGTTTCAGAAGTCTTTAATTAGTCGATCTGAGCACTTTATTATTAAAAATATCTTTGATTTTTGAAAATTTGACTTTTAACAATTTTATAATAGTATAGATAGAAGAATCATATAGGTGAAAATACAACATGCATTCATACAGTCACGCCTTTT
Organism: Thaumetopoea pityocampa; assembly: GCA_017165845.1. Taxonomy (NCBI): domain Eukaryota; kingdom Metazoa; phylum Arthropoda; class Insecta; order Lepidoptera; family Notodontidae; genus Thaumetopoea; species Thaumetopoea pityocampa. The sequence continues at coordinate 3,027 of WUAW01038082.1, read as the reverse complement.
TCCCCGGTTCTCCAACGGGGAATCGAACCACGGTTTCCCGTGTGACAAGCGGAGACTAATATACTACCGAAGAATTGGGTTAGGCAGAGACCATTA
>WUAW01038081.1:9144-22154 GCA_017165845.1 Thaumetopoea pityocampa | reverse complement strand
TATATATATATATATATATATATTATGGATATATGTTTGATGCATTCACAGAAACCTAATTTATATCGGAACTGAATATTGAGGTCTAACTTAACATTGCTTGTACAATCATCATCGTCTTCATTAGCCCTTGGAAGACCACTGCCGGACATTCGCCTCAGTATTAATATGGAGGGATTTACCTTAATCTGTTGGAGTCGCAGTCTACTACGACCTCCAAAATAACTGTCCAGCGTTAACCTTATAACAAATCCCTCCTATTTAAGGAAGAGCCCCATGAGCAGTGCACTTCCATGCGCTGATGTGGATACATAACTGAAACGCGCAGCTTTGCTCTCAGTGATACATAACCTATGTTTTGTGTATAATTGATAATATGTAAACTATGTTCTATGTATAAGTGATTGTACATAAATTTTGTTCATCCTTGATATCATATCGGCAGTGAAAAGATAAAATTGATTATACGTCATTATAATAATATTCTACGTCATTATAATAATTTTAAGTTACAATTCAATTTTTTTTTTTAATTTAATCCCTCCTCATTTAACCAGCTAAGGAAATGCTTTTATGGGCACACGTAGGTTCATAAAGATGCAGCCTCACTGGACAACCCCGTGAGAAATCGTTTTAATACTCAAAAGCCGGCTGCAGTTTCAGCGTTTAATGAATTACGTCGGGTGCAGCCTCCGGCGCAAGATGCGCATCGATCAACGTCGCACGCCCCCGAACACTCACTCATCCCCCGGTAAGCCTGCCGCGTGGGGTGGGGGATAGGCCCAGGGAGGCACGTACCCGCACTGCCCAAATAAAATATTCGCACGAACGTTGCACTCACTAACTCAGATATGATACTCGTTGCTACATCTGAAACTAACAAGAGTAACAGGAATGGTCGTCCACTGTATTACGTTGGAAACGGTTTTCCTTTTAATTGGTTAAACTATGGATATAAATAAATCATATCCACGACTGATTGGTGCAGTGACCGTGACACTGCTTTTTGTGCCATTGGTCCCAGGTTTCATTCCTAGTAGGGACAAACTGTGTGATGAGCACGAATGTTTGTAGCCGAATCATGAATGTTTATCTTTATATGTGTTAGCATTTATCTATATAAGTAAGTATATCGCTGTCTAATACCCAGGACACGGGGAATTCTAATTTAGGGCTAGATCAATGTGTGTGAGAAAAAAGTGGCCACATTATTATTTTTTTTATTTTATTTTTTTTTATAAAAAGACAACTCCCGCATTAGGATTAATTCCTGTATCACGGGGACTTTACAAATATTCAAATAACGGAAACACAGAACACCCAGACTCAGAACTTGTGGTTTACACAAAGTTATTGTCCCGTGTGGCGATCGAACCCACAACATTCGACAGCGCAATGGACACTTAAACTACTGCGCCATCCGTGCAGTCCGTGCAATTATTATTATTATTTTACCCGCGCAAAAAAATTAAAAATAAACACCTTTCAAAAAATACTTATGCGCAGTTCATTTTTGTATCTTATTTTTATGTTACTACCGAAAATATGCGTGAAATCGTTATTTATAATATTTATGTAGTTTATGATTTTGTAGTATTTTCACACATACACTTTCAGTATTTCATAATATAAGTACACGGGTAGTCAAGTGGTACTGAGCACGACCTGCGATCGAAAGGGTCGCGGGTTCGATCCCAGACCACTGGTTTATTTCAAACTTATGTACAATCTACATTATAGACACAGATATACACAACGGAGAAGGAAAACTTCGTGACGTAACCTGTATGCCCATGTGGGTGCGTAAAATCTACCAATCCGCACCAGGCCAGTGTGGTCGACTACATGGTACATGTGTAGTAGGAATGAATATGGACTGGGGATGATGATGATGATTTCACATTTTTAACATTTGATTACAGCTATCGAAACACTGGTGCTAACTTGTGCTATTCAAACAGTATGTATACATACTAAGCAGACGTCTGCCAACGATAGACGTTACTATTTTCCAATTTCCTTTATATTTTCTTGACTAGCAATACGAGAGTATTGCCACCGAACAAAACTTGACTTAAATAAATATTGAAAAAAGCTTTACTCCCACGATTCAGGGCAACACTGAGTCAACTACTACAACTACAAGTAACTATACGCGAACTTGGAGTGAAAGTGCAAGCGTGCATTCACAATGAGGTGTTCGCCGCTTCACATACACGTACGTAGTGCTTAATGTTGCAGTCACATTAGCCGCACAACTTTTACCGACATCATAAAAAAATGTTTTTTTAGTCGTTACATCGACTAAAGTTTTTTTTACATACATATATATTTACATACATTCACGCCGGTATCCCATAAAGGTAGGCAGAGACCGCAGTTCGTTTGATATTACGATCCCTTTTTTAAGTACTGAAAGTTATTGACCCATCCCGCCGCACCGAGGCCACAATACGACGTTTATGTGAGAATTACACCTATTAAAAAATATGCAGCGTCCGCCTTGGCCCCTGTGCCCAAGCGCGGGAAGCACGCGAGCAGCCATCCGCGGTTCGCACGGGCTTGGCCACGATTGCGCTTTTAAAGATGGATCACTCCCTCTCTTCCACTGAGAACCCTAAGGCTCTCCTAGGAAGCCCTTCTGAGTCCCTGTGGTATGTGTCTGTGGTGGCGTGCCTGACGCAGCGCACTCTCGCCACAGGCCTATGTTGATCGGGCGACGAGGTACCCTCCCCGTCGCCCGCAGACAGGATCCCACGGCTGCTGCAGGTCCGGCATACTAAGACCCTGTCATACCTCTTTCACCTTATCCACATTCATACCTTTCATATACTATATACACTTTTGTCGATTAAGGGTGCTGTAAGCTTGACCTTTTTAAAACAAGTTATAGATTTAATGAAGATAGGTCTTCAATCGTGTATACGTGTTGTAAAAGACATATCTTCGAACCCGATCGTATTCTTATGCAGCTCGTCTTTCGTCCCGAGCTGTGCTACGTGCTGGCTACGTGGTTCTGAATTACAAGAAAATGCATTTACAGCGTTCTGAGAGGGCGGCGTGGAGCAGACGGCTGGCGCGCGTTTTCGTACCTACCACGACCTGGTTGTTGACTTGTGCTATGAGTCACACATTAATATTATATTATTAGACACCCAAAGCCACTTTGCAGATTAAAAATTAGCAGCTCCTGTTTGTTGTTATAAAAACTATAGTACATAACTAAGTCTGCTCGCGACTTCGCTTGCCGGTAAGTAAAATAACATTCGCGTGTGCAGTAAATTTCCGAGATCATAATAGCGGTTGTACACCGTGTGCGCAATAATAATAATTTGTACTCATTTATGCGAATTCACTTACGAAGTGGGTGATTATTATAATAAGATTTAAAAAAAAATGAACAATATAAATAAATAGAAATTTCACTCCTGGAGACCGTCTTCGAAAAAAATCACCATCTCGAATGGGTCACAGTTGCACTTTTATCACACCAGATCACATTACTGGGCTAAAAGCTATCTTATCTGTTAATCCAGGACATGGTTTATCTATGTGCCATATTTCATCCGACTCCGCTTAACTACTTACGCGTGAAGAAGTAACAAACCTACACACTAACAAAATTTCGCATTTACAATATACTAGCTGCTCCTCGCGGTTCTGTCCGAGTGGATTTCCTAATTTAATTACAGTTGATTGTAAAAAATCTGATTTTATTGTTATAAAATATAAACCGAAATACGAAGCCTATTGAAATGTGTTTAAAAGTTTATGAATAAACTTTTAAACATAATTTTTTTTATCAAATACGGTCCAACAGTTTTTACGCGATGCTCGAACAAACGAACAAATAACCAATTACAGTTTTGTAATATTGTAGATTAATGTATTAAATTGAATAGATTCCTTAATGCATCAAGTCATTAATGCGTATTTTACACTGATAAAAATTAATTTGCATTTAGATATATTATTGGCTAATAACATTAGTACGAGTTTTAAGTGAATGCTATAATTATTGTCTATTAATATTTATAACTTAACACTCTGCTAGAAAAAGCTGCCTTTAAATAATATTTTAAACGTGTTTATTAACTCTGTCAAGAAATAATTTGCTATAAAAAACTCAATATTAAATTAGTCTCACTTCATCCTTATCCTCATATTAGTCAACAGACATCCACTACTGGGCGTAGGCCTCCTCTAATGATTATATGCATCATCATCATATCAGCCCACAGACGTCCACTGCTGGACATAGGCCTCCCCTAATGATCGCACCACCGAGCAACTATGAGCCACCTGCTTCAACCGATTGATAAAAACTCCTTAATATTTAATTTGCATTAATATTTAAGTCCCGATTAACGTCTTGCTTATTAATCTATTTTACATACCAGCTTGATGAATCCGTCTGATTCATCAATCACTCGTTACATAAAAGGATTAATAAAAATCATACTACAGCGAGAAACGAGCAAGATATGCATGCAGCTTACTTGCATCCGAGCTTATCGCATCTATCAACGTCCGAAGGCTTTCACGGAAGGCTTTGTTCGCACGGGGTGAATCCCCCCTGCAGCGCCACCCCTCCCCCGACTTCAGACGGTACAAACAACTTGAGTTAACTCCGACAGCCGGCTGACTTTCTTTGTAAATTGATAGCCCCCCGAAACGTAACCCATTTGTTAGTTTAAGTTGATTACAATAACGTTTTCGAAATGAGATAATGTATGGAACACTATAATAAACTAGGAAACTACGCGTAAATTCTTGTTGTTTTCTGGTTGTGTTAGTACAAATTTTTTATTGCAGTTTAAAGATGCGATTCCTCTAAAACAATATGGAGCTACATTTGTGTACATATATGTTTTGTTGTGTGACGCCGCTATAATAAGAGCGTCACTTGATTTCTTCTCGTGGATGCTGTGAGAATCAGGCAAGAAATATACGAGGATAATGGGCAGCGCTCACCTAAACAGGGTCTCCCAACAAGTAGGCCTCAGAACATAGACAAGACCAAGGTCATGTGTAATGTCTATGTTGCGCCTACTCCAATATCTGTGGGAGACTCTGTTCTCGAAGCTGTTGATGAATATGTCTACCTGGGATAAATAGTCCAACTTCGACAAAGAAGTTAATCGTCAAATCCAACTCGGCTGGGCAGCGTTCGGGAAACTACCGGACGTCTTTTCCTCCACAATACCTCAGTGCTTGAAGACGAAAGTCTTCAAGTAGTGTGTGTTACCAGTGATGACTTATGATACTGAGATGTGGCCGCTAACTATGGGCCTTATGAGGAAACTCAATATCGCTCAACGTGCTATGGAGAGAGCTATGCTTGGTGTTTCCCTGAGTGATCGAATCAGAAATGAAGAAATCCGTAGACGAATTAGAGTAACTGACATAGCGCAGCGTATTAGTAGGCTGAAGTGGCAATGGGCAGGGCACATAGCGCGAACTACCGAAGACCGTTAGGGCCGCAAGGTGTTGGAGTGACGGCCACGAACTGGAAAGCGAAGCGTGGACAGGCCTTACCGAAGGTGGACTGACCTGGTTAGGGTTGCGGGAGGCCGCTGGATGAGGGCGGCGCAAGACCGATCTTTCTGGAAATCCTTGGGGAAGGCCTATGTTCAGCAGTGGACGTCTTTGGGCTGAGATGATGATGATGATGAGTGGGCAGCGGTGTTATTCTGTAATTCAGTCAAAATCTACTACGATCTCCAAGACGCCTGCCCAGGGTAGAGATTGTGGCAAATCCATCCTTTCAAAGAGGAGGCCCATGTCCAGCTATCATCATCATTATTGATATTGATAATGATAATGATAGCGTTAATAAGCTAATACATATTTGAAATTAAGTAGCAGAAGTATGGTTTGTGGGTCGGCAACGTATAAAAGGACAATAAATTTGGCGCAAATAAGCAAAGCTGTAAAAATAGACAGGACTATTTGCAAGTCCAAATTGCTGTGATCAAGCTATTAACATTATTAACAAAGAATTCGACGAGTGATGAATTGTAAAAATCTCGTAAACTATATTGTATAAATATTTCTTTTTTAAATAATCTTGTGTCTAAAAAGAGAAGTTTCATGAGTCAGTCGCCGGGGAATAAGCGAGGTGTAACCGCCTAGACCCCCGCTAACTTCAGTTGGTTTAGTCTCACCCCCATTAGTGTCGGTTGGCGCCGGGAGGTTGATCGATCACCCCAGTGCACCGGCAACGCAGATGACTCCCCCGTCTTAAAGCTGTGCGACTTTTTCTTAAGAAAAAGTGTAATTAATGGCGTATTGTGTACATTGAGTGAAGAGTTTATTTGTTACTGTGTATAATTTACTCGGTTACGAAACTAGTAAACAATGTACAAAGGCGGGTTTAACTCGTACATACATGCATCTGCCAGCGAATTTATGAGTGATAAAAGATAATATATTATAAATTGTTGTATGGCAGCGGTATAATAATAGCGTCACTCCATTGGAGGATTCCCGTGGGTGCTCTGAGAACCAAGGGGTGTACCAGGATAATGGGCGGCAGAATTATCCTGTTATTCAACTCAAACCTACTGCGATCTTTAAGACGCCTGCCAAGAATGGAGATTATGGAAAAACCCTTCTTTTTTAAGACGGAGGCCACTACCACCAGTGGACTTCAACGGATTAATGATGATGATGATGATGATTATATTATAGTATAACGTATAAATATACGTACATATGTACGTATATACGAAGATTTGTTATCTTGCTCAAATTCATGTGTTCATCTATATCTATCTTTATATGAGTACATGTCAGGGAATAATGATACATGTTATAAAATATAAGCAACTGCTCCGTGCTTCTCCATAGACAAGATTTAGTAGCCAGTTGATTAGTTTTTCATTTCACATTTTGAAATGGGATGTATTAACACGGTCACGACGGTATGAGGTCATATTGAACCATGCAGAACTTTCATAACGGTACGTTCAGAAAAATAATACAACCACATAAAACTCAGTTGACAGTACGATGACAAAGGACCCGCTGCAAACGTGTTAAATGAAATTTAAAGGAATTTTGGCTTCAAGACGACTCACTTGAAGCTTTATTTTAAAGTTTTATAATATATCACAATAAACATCAGTTTAACATATAAATGTGATGTTGTTTTGTGTATTAATGGTCAATAATCGTGAATAATATTGAAACATTGAAATAAAACTGTGACTCACATAGCAAAGTAACTGTATTTTTAATAAGCCTGCAGAACTCTTAATCAGTCAATGTGTTAATCTTCGAATTAACGTCAAAACTCCCGAGAAGTAATAAAATGTGACATCAGCATTTTATTCTTAAATTAACGAAAGTACGAGTATATACTAAAATGATGACTTGGCTTAAAGGTCTCAGATACCAGGCCATCAAATGCCAAAAATAAAAATGCCAAAAATTAAGTTTCAAATAAGGAACTTGATTCAATTTTATGAGTTAGTGTATATATGTTCGAAATACAAAAAGTTGTGACTATAAAAGTTGAGATCCACAACTATATACCCTACAAAAAAAGCATTATAAAAATCGTGTTGATATAATTTGATATCGCGTTGTTGTTGGGCGGGCGGTAGGTGGCGATAGTATCGCACGTGATCGATGTGCTCCCGCGCCGAAGCTCGCTGCGTTAGACAGAGCGTGTGGTCACGATGCCTATATAGGTAAATGGAGAACTGCTAACACTAATTAACTTCAAAACTAATTGCACAATACTAATATTTTTTTCTTTCGTGTAGATGGAATAGATAGATTATTATATAATCATCTAGTCAGCACCATCTAAAGGTCGACCGGTAGAAAATATCTTAAGAATTAAGTCCGCCCATATGCCATTAGTGAAGTTATATATTATGAAGTGTAAATAAATAAATAGGTTGCGGACGTACTTCGTCAATAGTTAGCGACAAAAAGTTTTACTGAAAACCTACATACATACACTCACGCCGATATCTCATAAGGGTAGGCAGAGGCTATAGTACATACTACGTACATATATACAGTCACGCCTCTTTCCCATTGGAGTAGGCAGAGACCACTTCTTTCCACCTGCTACGATCGTTTAATATAGCAAAGTGCCTATCCGCAGCCCACATTTCGACCCCGCGAGCAACGAGACATGTCGCGTGGTGAACCAAGGCGACGCCATTTTATTAGGTTCAAGTGTTAAAGTTTTAAGGAACTTTGCGTTCCCACGGCATAGTCGAGCGAAAAGGAAAGAGGATAAGGTAGGAAAGGTGTATTAAGCAAGGAAAATGGAATTTAGGAAAAGAAGATATAGGATATTACTATCTTGGAAGGAGTAAGAAGAGACTAATATCTCGGGGGGCCGGGGTTGCTTACCCATATACTTAGGTGTATTTGCCGGACAGGCTAAAAGACTAAGTACTCTCTGACCTTACTGAATACCAAATTAATATAAATACAAATGTGCGTTCTTTGATCTGTTTGATCTTTTTTCACGCATCATGACACCGAAATGTATGGTGCAGTAGATGAAGGCTACGCCTTTCCTTTCAAATATTAGATCCCACCCGAAAATACTAGCATTTCCATAGCTCGGTACTCTACAGCGGTTTCTTAACGACACTGTTTGTAGCAGGAGTTGGGGGGAGGCACTTACGAAGGTGACCTCAGACGGTAGTCAATCACACGAAGTCACTGCAAAACCAAATCACATGTAATAACAGCAAGCCCTAACTTAGATTAAATTAGTAGGAAAGATAATGAGACGGAAAGTAATGTAGACTGCATACATATGTATATAGATATCATAATCATTATGATCGTCAGCGCATGAGTCAACTGCTTAACTGCTGGGTCTTCTCCTTAAAAAGGAGGCATTTGCCATTATTTCCCTCCTTGTCAGGCATCTTGGAGATTTTGATTGTATAACAGGGTAACGTTGCTGCCCATTATCTTAGTAGACCCCTTAGATCAGAGGTGTCAAACTCAATTTTGCAGAGGGCCATATATTAAATTTTGAATTCGTAGGTGGGCCTGATTGAAAATAAAAAAAAATGAACTGAATTATTATAACATTTTATTTATTAAATTAATAAAATGTTATGTCGGAATCGAATGAAGTCTAAAAGCTCTAAAAAACATGATTCTTCTGTGACACATTGCGATCGCGGGCCTTATTCATACGGCCCAGGGGCCGGAAGCGGCCCGCGGGCCGTATCTTTGATATGACTGCCTTAGATGATTCTCAGAGCATCCACGCGAAGATGTGTAATGATGCTCTTGTGGTGCCACACACCATATATACGAAAGTAGTCAACAAGAATGGAACTGCGGTTAAAAATAGTTTCACTTAAATCGATTTTCATCTGTCTGCAATCTCCGCAAATGCTTCATCAAACAAGCCGTTGAAGATAAATGACTTCATCGTATCATTTTCGAAACGAAATTGAAGTTGCGATAAAGACGCAGACAGAGCTAAGCTCGGAACTCTGCGTCAAAAGAAAAACCCGCGGCAGCGAGCGTTTCAGCCACCTCCCTGCTGCAGGCGTTCAATATCCGAACCGTTGCAGTCTTTTTACTGCACACCAAACGAAAAATAATTGATGGATTCCATCCCACAAGGCTTAATGGCGGTACAAAAAGAAACCGCTATAGTTCGTAGAGATACGAAAATCTTATTTCACTTGCATTGACACACAACCAATGAACTTTAATAAAAAATATACCCAGAATATTGGAAATTATAGATTTAAAAATTATGCTTCGAATAGGATTAATTTTTCGAAGACTGCATCTGATTTTTTATGTTACTTTTAAATCGCTGTAGGGAAACATTTTCATTGAAACAAAATTTCAATAAGCAATGAATAGAAAATATTTTATAAAATTGAATATCCCTTTTCGACGAGAAGTGAGCGACTAACTGACTACGAATCTTGCAAAAGTCAAGCGATTACGAGAATTACATTAACTATTAATAAACTTACTGTTTATCATCGGTATAATGTTTACATCGCTCCGTCTCTTCTTAGAGTACTGCGAGGATCGGTTGAAATTAAGGAGCAACTACTACATCTCCAAGATTATACCTGCCAAGTATTGTAACTCCATTTTTAATGAGGAGCCATATAATTATGTCTAACATCGAATTAATAAAAACTAATTATTTCGACGAGTGGAATTTTTATCATTCAAAAAAAAGTGTTCCACCACTTTGAATTCCATAAGACATCTAGAGACTAACACGACGATAAACAAAAGACCTATTTTATTTAACAATTTCGCTGCAGATCTTTTAAACGCCTAATATGGCGCCAACATTAAGAAGCCAATCATACCTCTAATGATATTATTTTACCACATAATACATACACACATATATACATACACTCACGCCGATATCTCATATCCCATTGGGATAGACAGAGACCACTTCTTTCCACCTGCTACAATCGTTTGATGTAGCAAAGTGACTATCCGCAGCCCACATTTCGCCTCCGCGGCAATGAGACGTGTCGGGTGGTGAACCACGATGCCGCCATTTTATAAGTATTAAAGTTCCTCATTGCATTCCCACGGCGTAATGAAAAAGAGAGGAAAGAGGATAAGGTGGGAGAGGTGTATTGAGAAAGGAATATGGAATTTATGTGAAGGACTGTAGGGTATAGGATACTATTATCTCGGATGGAGAAGGAAGAGACAGTAGTAGCTCGGGCGGCCGGGGTCGCTTACCCGTATACTTAAGTCTATTTGCCGGATAAGATAAAAGACTAAGTACTCCCTGACCTTACACATAATGATATATTTATTTACCACTTTTCAATCACATTTGTTAAAATAAGTATATGTCATTTCAAAAAGCCCATTTCTATGGCGAGACGGTAACTATCAAAATACATCCTCATGTGACTGGCAGTGAACGTGTAAAAATATAAGGTAAATTTTATAAAATTTACCTATCGCACTAGGTCTAGTTCGACCCAGGCTACAAGATATAAGAGCCAGGTCACAGCTCGCGACCTTTTGAGATACGCGCCCATTGTCAGGCCATTGTCAGGGAAACAATGGCCGTTTCAACACCTCACAATGGCGCGAGCTATTCCGTGAAAAATTAACGCGCCCGAGCTGCGTGCATTGCGCACTTCGAACGAGCTTCCGCGCTAAACTGATGTAGTGCAAATGACCTAAAGATTGCTTTATTTGAAATTTTCGAATTGATCAGGCTAAAATAAAATCGTGGGACGCGTCGAATTTCTGTTATCTACAGTCAACCGCTCATATCATTATCTGCTTTGGATACATCTCAATAGACAACTTATGCAAAATATGTATAAAGTACATCCGTCACCATCATCATGCGACATCGCAAAATGATCATTTACATATTTAAACAGATTACGCTACGCCCCACGATTTTGTTTTAGTCTGATCAATGCCCTATATTGATGAGGAGAGTGGCGTGATGATTGGTATCTGGTATCTACCTAATTATTTTTTAGCTTCTAGTACATTATCTGCATCATTTTTATGTTTTTTTTACCATAAAACAGTTTAACTTAAAAATAGTTATTTTACTTATTTTATTACAAACGGGCGGCTATTACGGAAGTTGACGTGTATGACATAAGTTGAAATTAATCTAACTTTTTTAGTTTTTGATTTTCTAAGAACTTTTAATGTACATACACTCACACCGACATCCCACAAGGGTAGGCAGAGACCACAGTACATACTACATACATATATACAGTCACGCCTGTTTCCCATCGGGTGGTAGGTAGAGACCACTTCCTTCCACCTGCTACGATCGAACTTTTAAGGTGACCCTCGTATATATGCTAAATAACTATCAAACTTCTTCACCGTGATTTAACTTTCTGTTATAATGTTGACATTCAAAAATTACGCCATCTGTCGAGGATGGGTTGTACTGTATATGGAAGTACTGATACTAAGTAACGATTTGTAGTGATCGCCTAATCACTCGTCCGACAAACCGTAGGTAGACTATCATCAAAAACAGTCCATTAATACTACCATTATATATTTTCACGACAGACGCGACCTTTAAAATTAAAATTAATCAGTTTAGCTGTTTCCTCCGGATGTTAAGCCACGCTCGGAGAGTTTTATCATTAAAAAATTACCTTGCACACCATATGGTCTACTACTAAGTTAAAGGAATTATAGTAATATAGTAGTTTTACTTATTAGTTTACGACTGATTGCTTCAATAGTGGTATTAGCTCTGCTTTCTGGGCCAATGCATCCCGTGTTTGCAACCCAATAAGGATAAAACTTTGTTTGATGGACATTCGGACCGGAGTCATGGGTAACATCCATGATTCCGGTCCAAACTAAACTAAACTAGTTATCTATACTATATTATAAAATTGTTAAATGTCAAATTTTCAAAAATCAAAAATATTTAATAATATACTACTCAGATCGACTAATTAAGGGCTTTTGAAACCAAATCTGATGATGTTTGTTTATTTGTTCGGGTTTCACACAAAGACAAATTACCACTACTATGCCGACTTAAATACTGTGGCATGTTTCATCAAAATCACTTGGTTAGAATTAGAAGATACAGTTTGATCCCTGATCAGTAGCTGCGGTTAAGGTACGGGAGGTCAAGTAAAAATGGTCTTGGCTATATTTTGTAAAATAAGAAGTAATTTTAATCAATTATTGTTTCAGGATTTCTCATGTAACGGAAAACCGACATTCACGCGAGCGGAGTAGCGGGAAAAAGCAAGTATGTTATATGTATGTACGTATACATTGTGGCCTAGCATCCGAGATACAGAGAATTCTATTTTGGAACTATATAGATCATTGTGTGTGGAAATATTCAGAATATTAATATAATTTTTTTATTGTTACCAATAATTATTATAAAATGTACGTGTATATTTGTAGCATTTTTCTATTTGTTTTATTTATATATTTAGTATAACATATAAATATTGTTATAATTTTTAATTTATTTTCTTGTCACTTTTTAT
>WUAW01038080.1:10525-22114 GCA_017165845.1 Thaumetopoea pityocampa | reverse complement strand
GGAATTCGATTGGAGAGGCCTATGTTCAGCAGTGGACAGCTATGGGCTGAAATGATGATGAATGATGAAACAAAATCCGTCGCTGTTTGTTTGTTTGTTCGAGCTTCGCGCAGAAACCAGCTGGTAGATCTTGGTTAAACTGTTACAGTATTGAAGGTGCTATTTCGAATTAAATACTGTGGTAATTTCATTAAAATCGATTTAGTAGAATTGAAGATTCGGCTTGATTCTTCTTGAGAGGTCACGTAAAAGTGGTTTTAAGGCTTTTATGTAAATCTATGATTATGTCGGGATTTCCCATGTAGCGAAAAACCGTCATTCATGCAAGCGGAGCCACGGCCAAAAGCTAGTTTATGCGTAAGGACAGAAAAGGAGTAGCGAACTGTTATATTTTTTCATTATTATACTTAGTACAAGAATTGAAATATCACCTTTTTACCGGAAAAATGTACATTTTCAATATTTTTACACTCTAAGGTTTGCTGGAAGAAAACTCATTTTTGAGTTAAGCTCGCCTTTGTACATAATTTTTTTCTTATGTAAAACGTATTTATCTGTTTGTGTACAATAAAGAATAAATAAATAAATAAATAAATTTTCTGGGCGATATAATAACTATTAAAAAGGAGAACAGAACTGCGGCTAAAGCTAGATTTTTCTAAGATTTTTGGATTTCTTATTAAAAAAAAAGGGATAAGCCAAGGTTAAATATTAGTCCGAAACATACCGTTTATTGGGAACGAAGTGCGTCCCATTATTGTGTTAACTAGCGCGTACTCCAAGTGTTGAGAGGTGGCGGGTAAAATCGAATCGTAGAATTTTTAGCAAGTGCATAACTCGAGTCCGCGTCTTACATAAATTACATAAACTATGAAGCTGAAATAGAGATCATTACCGAATGCATGACATCAGCATTTTTTTTTATTTAACACGTTGTAGTACCACGTCAGCCATCGACGGCTAAACTTTCCGTTTAGGCCGCATCAGTCACCGGTGGCTAACAGTGTAACATGTGATATAAAACTTAAAAATAAATTAAAATTAAGTAAATTATAAATGAATTATCAAATTAATTTAAAATTTACTTAAGTTTTATTTATTACAGAATAATGTCATTAAAGTATTTTAATGGATTTCGATGAAATCTTATCTAGCGGGCCGAATAGGACAAAACAGACTTGGTGCATAATGGTGATGAATCTGTTGTAACAGAACTTAACTAAAGTTAGTACCTCTCTATCTTTTTCTAATGTTGAACGCCAATACGAGATAGCTACAATTTTGCTGCTGTCATTTTCGTTTACATACGTCAAAATTAAAATATTTAGACATACGGACTAAAGATACGCAAAAACGCAACATTTTTTGAACTGTTTAACGGAAATGTGGGTCGATATTCGCTATAAATGTTTACTGTGTCGTTTTGGCGTTTGACGTCAGAAAAGGATAGGGAGGGACTAAATTTAGTTAAGTTCTGTTACAACAGAATCAGCACCAATGAATGTTGAATGAATGTTTATAAGCATTTCATTCTAAACATGAATATCTTCTACTGCGATAGGAAACAATGGCTCTGATATGCTCCCGCAACTGTACCCAGTACATTTCAATCTGTTAGTAGTGTGCCCTGCGGGGCATAGCGATGCGTGTCTATACTGCAGTACAAGCGCTTCTAAGCTGCGGGCATGACCTGACGGGCATTGTCTTAAGAATTCGCGTGTCGCTCAACCTGTTAAGCGTATGACTAAAATGTTTTAGGATTATTAGTAATTGCTTGTCGATGTTGCCTTCAAATTTTATATTTACCTAATATTATTTTTACATACAGCCAAGGTAGACCTTGGCATTAAACCCACCACTACATGTAAATATATAAAGCTAAATAAATAAATAGATGAAATCTTATTTTAGTATAAGATCATCCCCAGTCCATATTCTTCCCCACTACAGGGGCACGGAGCTCCTCTGTTTAAGAGGGGGTTTAGGCCGTAATCTACCACTCTGGTCTACTGTGGATTGGTGGACTTCACGCACCCATGCGGTAATGTAGGTTTCTTCACGAAGTTTTCCTTTCCGTTGAGTACATTCACAATGTAGACCGTATATGAATTAAAAATGATTAAGTGGTACGGGGCCAGGTTGAACTTACGTGAGTTGTATCTATAACCACTGCACCACCAATGTACCCAATATCACCAATATACCAGTATAACATAGTATATTCTATTATATGTTGATCAATTGTTTTAAGAGACTATGTGTTTTGCACTCCTGGCTGCTCACAACTTTTTGCATTTCGAATGTTATATTTTTTAAAAACAAGCTTATTTGTATTTATTAAAAAAAAGAAATGGCGGGTAAGCGTTAATCAATTTTTTTTATAACCCATAGAAGATCGTCGCCACAGAGAAAATGGAATTAAAGAGAAAAAATTTTAGGGTGATGATATTTTATTATTTTGAAAGTGCTTTTTTTCGGCAAGAATACATTGTCCATCTCCAAAATGCTTTTAGGAGGGCATCACCTCATCTGAGTACTGTGAGGCACTGGTACGCCTAATTCGAACGTCGATGTATTTCTTTGGACGTTGATTCGTGAAGGTCGGGCTTCAACTGCGACAACTGAACAAATGTGGTTACTGTTAAGAAACTAAATGAAGAAAGCCGACACATCACCTTTGGATTCGCCACGAACTGACGCCAGAACAGAAATAGGCCCGTGTTGATTGGTGCTCAGGGATTTAATGAAATACGACCACGGACATTCGAATGATGTTTACGACATTATTAGAGAAGGCGGAACGTGGATTTATTGTTTTGAACCCGAGAAAAAGCAGCAGTCTTGTTTTAAAGCGAGAACAAACCAACCAAATTAAGGCAGATGAGAAATGTTGGTATAAAAATTATAGCATTTTTATTTCTTCTGTAGAAGTCCCATTTGCACAGTCCCACTTGAAAAGTAAAGAAGTGTTAATGGTAAAAAATGGTACACCGATATTTGTTTACCGAATGTACTCAAAAAGATTCGAGTAAAACGCCCGAGAGACCGCATTCTTTTGCACCAGGATAGTGCTTCGGTGAACAAAACAAAGCTATTTTTATCCTCCGTACCGTATGACTTATCCTGCACTTAGACCAGACCTCGCACCCTGTGATTTTCTTATTTTCCCAAAAATCAAAGATTTGATGAGAGATTCGACATTTACAGACTCAGAGGTCTTGATGGCATTAAATGAACACGCACAAATCATGCCTGCTGTTGAGTGGTCCTTGTGTTTTGAAAAATGATAAATGTTTAAAATATAAAGGAAAATATACTGCGAAAAACAATGAATATGTTATTTTGTTTTTAACTTTTTTTTGTGAGATACGCAAACTTTCAGTGCATCCTACGTATTAACATATACTCTCTTAAATCATTTAAAGGTTGAATAGTAGATAATCTCTTCATAATGCCTAAAATTTCATACTCATAATGATCTTCGCCAATACCGTACAGGCACATACGCGCGCACGCACGCACACACGCGCGCACGTGCACTCACGTATAGACATCTATATTATCAATATCATCATCATCAACACATGGAAGTCCTCCCCGTAGAGAGGAGGATAATGCCCACGGCTCCGCCTGCGTGAATCTCGACTTTCCGCTACATGGGAATTCCCGACACCATCATAGATTTATATATGAAGTCTATAACCACTTTTACTTGACCTCTCGTACCTTAACGGCAGCTACTAAAACAGGGATCAAGCTGTATCTTCAATTCTACTAGACCGATTTTGATGAAACATGCCACAGTATTTAAATCGGAATAGTATGTTTAAGATTATAATACTTTGACCAAAATCTACCAGCTGGTTTTTGAGTGAAGCATGAACAAATAAACAAAAATCGACGGATTCGGTTTCAGAAGCTCTTTGACATTAACAATTTTATAATAGTAATAGAAGAGGAATCGAATAATTATGTACTACATAAAATTTGACATATGACGTATCATAAGTCGTTATTCTAAGTATAACAATGTTTATAAATAATATAATCCTGAGCATTAAAGATTATTTATAATAGGTTGCAGATTTCGATAAACATCCCAATGTACAACTTGTATTAAAAATGTTGTATCAATTAATATGCCCTACAGAATATTCTACCTATATTTTAAAATGAGCAAATTTATCTTAAAATAGTTTCAAAACTCTCAACCGCTTGTCTCTTTACCTGTTTGCACCACAGACGCTGACTACCTGCCCGGAAGGTTCGGCTAAAATTTATGAGCCGACGTACAGAAATCTTGCAAAAAGAATCGCATTCGCGTCATGCGATAATGACCCGAATAGAGTATACCGACTATAGTTACATAAGGTTGAAATTTAATAAATACCGTGAGCAATGAGGATTCGCATGAAACATAAAAAAAAATGCAAAAAGTGTGTAAAGGAATGTGTAACTGGTAAAATCAAAGCTATGGGATACGTTGTGTTCAAATGAAAACTAATGGTAGATACTGAAGTAATTTACATTTATTACCATCATAATAATTACTCTGTGGAAGTTTCCTCCATAATCTCCACGCTCAGCAAATGTCTTAGAGCGCAGTGGATTTTAATTGAATAACAGGATAATGCTACCTATTATCCTGATACTATACATCCCTTAGCTGGTTCTCACACCAATCACGGGAAGATATAAAGTGACGCTATTATTATTTCATATCATTGTCATATTATTATTATAACCTAGCAAAAAATAGCGAACAAAATTTTGAAGTTTATTAACGACTCATTAAACTAGCGAATCCAATAAAAGTAATTACTGACAAGCTTAATCCAGTAAGAGAATTAGGCATAAAAATGAGTCGTCTAGAATCAAAGGCGGCTATCACATTATTGAGCAATTTTTGAGTAACTATAAAAGAAAAGGTTATTAAAAATTTATTCTCATTATATTGACATCTTTGATACTAAATCAAGATTTAGCGTTGATTTTCCCATGAACATGGCCAATATCAATTTAAACAAACAGATATACTATTAAAAACATTGAATTTTTTCATTATCAGCTAAAAATTGCCAAAAGTGAGATAGCCGCCTTTGATTCTATACGACTCAAATGTTAGTCGTCTACCGATTTAAGTATATATTCATAGCAAATACCATTAACGAAGGAATGCATGAATGAATAATTTTTAAGAAAACTACTAATAGGCATCACATCACACAGTCAAAAATACAATGGTTCACGTTTTTTGTGAGAAAAATTTAAATCTCCTTGCAAAAAAATATGTACAGCGCTCCAAGCGGATAGAAGTAAAACTAAAAATGCGGCATTAAACTGTACACCTAGTTGGAATTTCGATAGTTTCCAAAATCGATAAAGTTCAACGCCTAAGAATTTTTATCAAATTACTAAAGATACTTATTATAAATTTAAAAAGAAAATATTATGATTATAAAAGGAGCTTACTGTCGATGGATACTTTAAAAGAATACTGGAAAAATTACAAATACTATTAACACGAGAAATCGTTATTAAGATAGAAGAAATTATTATCAATAATTCCCATTAAAATATATATTATTATATATCATCATCATCCATCTACTATCTCATCGCTGTACACGGGTCTCATCTCAGAATGAGAGGGGTTGGCCTATAGTCTCCCACCCTGGCCTAATGCGGGTCGGTAGCCTTCAAACGCCGTCAAATAAATCTGGCATAAATGTAGATTCTCCCGCAATGTTTTCTTTCATAATATGAAGCGAGTGATAATTAATTATTAAATTATTAACGATTTCAAAAAAATCAAAGGTCTTGGATTCAAATTCGAAATATAAGATTTGGCATGTTCGGTCATACCACTAGGCCATAGAAATCACTAGGCTATCACTGATTTTTTCTTCTTCTTTTTTCATATGGCAATCGGCTGTAAATTCGCACCATTTTTGCCAGTGTCGAGTGTATATATTTTTGAAGTTATAATTGTTAATTTGAAGTTAACAATAAAATATCGGTTTATCACGTTTTATTGCTTCATGGGAATTTTGGAGTCAATCCGAAGAATACCACTTTGCTCACGCAAAATTCCGCATTGCCTTAAAAAAAATACGGTCACTTTCCTATGTTAATTTGGAATGATACCAAATTCCCACCTTTTTAGAGAAGTACTTGCTCCGTCCAGCTCACTCATTTACTACTTACTTCTCTTTAGTAATATTTTTATGCATGTATTGTAACTGAAATCTTTCTGGTGTCGAATGACGATATTATACGATATTTGCTAAGTTTCAGATACGATATGACACAGCTATAAGTCGCGTGCAAAAAATATCACCTTTGTATTTCAATGACCAGAGGAAATGACGATTATTCTTATTAAAGGGCGGGGCGGGGTTATATACAGCCCTTCATATAAGTAATATCTTGAAGGACACAGGACACCTTTAGTAGTCATAGCACAGCAACGCAAAAAATATCCATTCACAAAAATAGGTTAGTCGCGAAATCATGCAATGGTTTACAATTTAATAGAATTCATTTGAAAACCGACTCTGCTTCTTGGGTTTAAAATAGAAATTTTGTTAGTATGTTTGATGATGATTCTTCATTGATATGAATTATTGATTTGCACGGTTGGTATTTGTAGAAATTCACCAAGTTCTTGGAAATATTTTAGTATATATTTGACATTTCGCTAATAGAATAACTTTAAAAAGTTTGCATGGAAGCATGACATTGGTGCAATAATTAATTTCGCCTAAAGGCCTTCAGTAGGTACTACTCTTCAAGTCTTATATAACACTGTTGGATTATAAACACAAAGTGTTAGCCTATTTTTCAGATGTAAAAAGTAGCACTACATTGTTGCACCGTCATCTAAGAAGATTGAAACATCAAAATTTTCACCCATTTATAAATTTTCTAATGGTAGGTATAAAATAAATTCTAATCTACCCGCATGTGTTGATGTTCGCACAATCTTTTAATTTGTGTCCACAAGTAGTGAAGTGCGTTCATCTGAAGGAGGGGGATTGCGCCAAAGTCTACCACGCTGGCCTAATGCAGGTTGACTTATCATCACCATCACAAAATCATTGCAATTGAATCTACAAGTGTAGCTAATTAGCCAATACTTTGGAAGCTTTTAGAATTATCAACATAATACTGGAAATATATATGTTTACATGTGTTTGTAGATTTGTCCTTCTTTTACGAGTTACTTCATTAATAGATCAAAAGAGCTGCCGAATTACATAGGCTACTTTAAATCTCCAAAAAAGTACATATCCTATGGGATAGACTAAATTTAATACCAAATAATGGATTATTTGGTGGTGTAATAACGGTTATTAGATGGATCTAATAACCGTTATTAGCTAGCACGTTGTAATGATAACACAGATTATGTATGGAAGTCATTTTTAATAATCTTACTCTATTGTATAATCCATTGTAACTCAAACTGGTCTATATCGACCCCCAGGGGTCGACGATGACGTGCAGGGGGGGAGGGGGCACCAACTATCAAAAATACTTTTGAAGTTAATTTAGAAAAATTTCATATTAACTAAGCTTTGGGGGTCTACCCAAAAGTGAAAAACATTACAAGTGATATCTATAAGAGAAAAAAGTTTGAGGACCTCTAGTATAATCCAATACAGTCCTCCATTGCTGTATAAAATTAAAAAAGTCCGAAGGTATAAATGCCACGCTGTCTGCCAAGAGCACCGTACAGGTATATGACGGGGCACATTTTATTGGTTTTCCAAAACATTCCCTACCCTATTAATAAATGAGTTGCGGCACAAAAAAACCGTGGAATCCATTTGTCAGGAGTGTCGTGATTTATGGCTAAAGACTTTCTGTATTCCTAGAAGAGGCCATTTTTGTTCTATTTGCTTACCTGTCAGGTTGATTTAGACGGGTACGACTATGTACTGTCAATGGAATTTAGCCTAGATTTTGAAAAATTTTTAGTCTACAAGTTTGAACGAAGCTGTTTCACGTATTTGACCAAATCCAGGTTTTCGTATATTTCAGAAATGGTTTTTACTGAATTCACTCTGTTAGACTTAACAAAACCTGTATATATAAAAATCAATTTCCGTGCGTTAGTCCTGTAAAAACTCGAAAACGGCTCAACCTATTTGCATATTTTTTTCTTTTGTTTGAAAAAACCCATTGGTTAGCAGATTAATTATTGAAATGCCAATTAAGACTGCGTAAGAATTCTAATTTATTCAAGTGATACAAAACTGTGAAACAACATATAATACACCGACCTCACAGCCACAGACAACGAATGTGACTTACTAACTTACTACAGAAAACTTACTATGAAAAATAGATTATGAACCAGACAGTTTTGCCACCAAACCAAACATTTATTTATAAATTTACTTATCTAATACTCCCACTTAAATCTATAAGAATTAATTGTATTCTACATAATATAAGTAAAAGTATTATTTAGGAAGTAGCTATTTCTCATTACTCGATCTCTAATGTTACAGAACTTAAAGACAGGTAATGCTTTTGTAAGAAAATCAGCTAGTTGCCATGAGTTTTCTATATATTTTATATTTATAATTTTTCTTTCCACTTTTTCTCTTATAAAACTATATTTATTTTATTTTATATTTTATGTCAATATGTTTACTTTTCTTATGGAAAACTGGGTAATAAATCAGTTTAATTGCACTCCGGTAATCTATATATACATTTACAGATTGTTGTGTCTCATTTATTTCCATCAAAAATTGTCTTAACCAAAGTATCGCCTTGGCTGCATCACTAGCGGCCATATGCTCAGACTCTGTCGTTGACTAATCTACTGTATTTTGCTTTCTAGTAACCCAAGTAACAGATCTTTCGTTCATTAAAAATATGTATCGAGTATTTGATTTTCTGGTATCAAAGTCACCTGAAAAGTCAGAGCCTGAATAACCAATGAATTCTACATTTCTGTCATATACAGTTGACATATCTTTTGTACCTATCAAATAGCGAATTATACGCTTTAGGGTATTCACATGTGAAGTACCAGGATTATTAACATGTCTACATACAATATTAACAGCATAAGTTATGTCTGATCTGGACACAGATGATAAAAACAACAAAGCTTCCACTGCTTCCCTACATGGTAATTATGGAAAAACTTTATATTCCATCATCTAGAAGACTGTTTAAGACCATATAAGAACTTGTTTAACTTATATATTTAAAAAAATAAACTTATATATTTTATTTTTATTTGTTTGGAAGTTGCCCATCAAATTTTTCAATTTTTTGACCTCCATTTTGTATCAGTTCGACGAACTACGTACCTACATTATCTTGTGGAAATTTTTTAAACGTTTTTGCTCTTCGTTGAGTGTTGAACAAAAATGCAGTGATATTTTAGTATTCCGCGATACCTGAGCCCATAACCTAATGGGTTAGCGGATTATTAAAACGCCAATTAGGACTGAGTAAGGATTCTAATTGATACAAGTGATACAAAACGTTGTGCAACATCGTACAATGCACTGAGTGCACAGCCACAGACAACGAATACCTTACAATGAAAAATAGATTATAAACCATACAGTTCAGTCACCAAACATCTATTTATAAATTTACTTATCTAATATAATTTTGTCTCAACACAGAGGTGGTTAAAAAAATAGGAAAAAACCCAAAGAAACAACCATAAAAACGAGGAAGTTATTTTAAGTGGTAAAATATTAAAAAAAAAATTATTTTACCGTAATAGTAACAATATTCTGGATACTTTCACACACATTAATCTACTCCTAAACTAGGACTCCATCTTGGGTGACTAACGCACGACGATTGATTTTTATATATACAAGATGTTAATTTATACGATAAATAATAAGAAAAAAAACCATAGTAATATATATTAGCTGTATGCCAAATTTGAAAAACCCATAAAAATAACAGATCTAAAAATAGATAAAATCTTACTTTTCTTATGATTTTTTCATTAAGTAGAACAACATAGTTCTTTGCGTATAATCAACAAAATATCATATAGTGGCGACACAGAAAATTTTGAATTCTATCGATGATATCACTTTCTAAATATTTCACATTAAAAAATAAATCAAATAATGACACGTTAAGTATAAAACAGCATTCCCTTTCTTCACACGCCGGACAGTTGACGGGCTATTCGAATTATCGATATAGCCTCGTCACCGCGATACGATCGATATGTTGGCAGTATCACGTCGCGATCGCACCGACAAATGTGCTGACCTCATGCTGGTGCGTTGGTGTCGATAGTCGAGATATTCCTTCCGCTGGCGTATTTTGATTGCACTCCCTAATCGCATTCTTATGTATCGATATTGCATGGAGTTCAATTTTAGTAATTTTCTACTAAAACGAAAATGATTTGCGATTACAGATTGAAAGCATAGTTGAGTGAGTAGCTTCTTCTTCATTTTAACACTATCCTGACTTAAGGTCTGATATTATTGAAAGGTATATCATTTGCTGTGAATTAGTCAGTCAAACTACCGCCTAACGTCATCCCCGTAGCCTTCACTGTGTGCCTTCTGAAACAGGGAGGGTGTCAATTCTAAACCAGATTCTAAATGGTTCATCTCACACGTAGCCGCGATAATCGTGGCTTAACCCAGAGATCGATTCGAGTGTCACTTCTTGATTATGCCACAGCCTTCTTACAACACTATATTTGTGAAAACATATTTTTCACACACATTAAGCTAGTCTCAAATTAAGTTTCCCAGTGCCTTTTGTCAACCGTATACTCGTACTTATATAGATAAATGCTAATACATATACAGATAGATATCCTTGATTAGGTATAAAAATTCGTGCTCATCACACAAAGTTTGTCCCTACCAGGATTCGAACCCGGGGCTAATTGGCACAGAAAGCAGGGTTACTGCCACTGAACCAATCAGTCATCAGTGAATAGCTGACCGTAACAAATTAGTCTCCAACTGAATTGAATACGTGCGTAAGTGTACGTCTGATCGAATGAGTTCTTTTGGAATACACTCCTCTTTTTTGTCAATACGCCAACATCAATGTTGGTAATTTTGCTGTAACAGAACTTAACTAAATTTAGTTTCTCCCTATCTTTTTTCTAATGTCAAACGCCAAAACGAGATAACTACAATTTTGATTCTCTCAATTTCATTTAGATACGTCACAATTAAAAGATTTAGACGCGACCTCGGAACATTACGACTAAAGATACGCAACATTTTTTTGAATCGTTTTACAGAAATGTAGATTTGTGTTCGTTAAAAATGCATGCTATCTCGTTTTAGTGTTTGACATTAGAAAAATATAGGGAGAGTATGAATTTAGATTGTGAGACATCAGAATGGACACCAATATGTGAACCATTCTTGAAGTGTTTAAAGCAAAAGTTCATGAACTTCTTTTACAAGCTTTTGCCCGCGGCTCCGCCCGCGGCTCCGCCCGCGGCTCCGTCCGCGTTGTTGTTAGTTTTTCGCTACATGGAAAACTCCTCACAATCAAAAAGTCTTAGAACCACTTTACTTGACTTCTCGTACCTTAACGGCGGCTACTAAAACG
>WUAW01038079.1:4758-17035 GCA_017165845.1 Thaumetopoea pityocampa | reverse complement strand
GATTCGTGTTCCTGCTCTTTGATTCATGGTCGCGCTTTTCGATTCGTATTCGCGCTTTTCGATTCGTGTTCGCCACTCGCTACTTATGACCCATTGGTTGACAGTTCTGCAAGCTACATATATAATTTGTCTGTTTCCGTATAAGTATTTTAAATGTATATAATAATATATATCAGCAAAACACATGATATTATAAGATTGACAAGCATTATATATAAATGTAGTTCTGGAAAATTTTGTTTTAAATTAAGCAATCTAAGGCCTTTAGTACCTTGAAGTTAACTGGAGGCATTTAATTTGTAAATCATTTAACGAAATTCCTAATATTGAGGTCAAACAGTATTAGAGTTGTAAATTACAGTAGTAATTAATATTTTAAAGATGGATAAAAGTAAGAGTGGGGGACGTATTGGGAAATCTCGCTATCTCTCTCGTAGCGTGAAAGGTTTCTTATTTCTGAAAGATTTGAAAGTTTGTTATTTTTGAACAAATAAAATTCAATATATTTTAGTAAATATTATACGTTGCGAATAAAACTAATGTAAAAAAACAGAGTTAAATTCTAGAGTTAGGTCTTAAATTTTACCTACGATCTGGTTAGTTTTTGATACCGTCCCAATCTTGTTAACAAATACATAGTATTAATATTATAAATAGGAAATATTAAATATTTATCGATATGTTACTTAATTATGCCAAAACGGGTGAATTATTTTATGAATTTTGAACTCAGTATATGATCTAGAATGAAATATAGGAAGTATATATTTATTGGAATAGTGCGCGAGTAAAGCGGAGAGCAAAAGCTAATAACAAATATAAGGTAGAATAAGTTAAATTATAGAAAATAATTTGTATTATATATTTCAGATTCCAAAGAATATAATTAGTATCTGACCATAATTAGTATACATCAGAGGTTCCCAGACTTTTTTTTCAAAATAGACCTCTTTCATAATTTAGCTCGTTCCGGTGGACTCCCTGCAGCTACATTTCTGAAGATTAGATCTAACTATGGAAATTTGCGTACGCCAACGTAGACCCCGTCGAGTCTCCCGTGGACCCCTGGGGGTCCACCTGGACCACTTTGAGAACTAAGGGTATAGATAGATTAAATTTTGAGGATCCATTCCTCAAATCATATCTATACACAAGCATGTAATTGTCAGTATTCGGAGTCATTATTTACCAACGGGTCATTCTAACGACGTACCTTTATTGTGCTCGGAGCGCTGTTTGTCGTCAGCGCTTTGCTGCGTATTAGGGACGGGCAGATAACACTGTTGTAGATAAACACGCCATTAAGGTTTATTATTCCATTAAAATAATGGGGCTATTTAACTCTTTTCTTTTTTAGTATTCATTATTATAATATCGTAGAAGTCCACTGCTGGACATGAGTTTCCTCCACGAAAAGGAGCTATTTGTCGAAATCTTCACGCTCGGTAAGCGTCTTGGTGATTACAGTAGTTGTTGGTTTAATCTCAAGTTAATACTACTGCTCTTTGTCTTGCGAAGAGACTGACTAGTGCGAGAAGAGATTGATAGCTATCATTATGTGCAGTGCATACCAACGCGCACTGGGCCAGCGTGGTAGACTACGGCCTAATCCCTCCTGATAAGGAGAGGTCCGTGCCTCTATAGTGGGGACGAATACGGTCTGGGTCCACAGACGTCCACTGCTGGATATAGGTCAGAGGAGGCCTATATATAATCGCCAAACTGAGCAGCTATTAGTCTGCATTCACAGATTGTCCTAGACCTTCACTAGGTTATCGGTCCACTTAGTTGGGATAACATTATCTCGACCAAAATTAGAGTATACTGTTGTTGTAGGGTACTTTGGGGTGGGTACAAGATGGCCGCCTGTCGTCCAATACCCACGGCCATAGCACATATCTAAATACAAATATACATACATACAGTCATGCCTTTTTCCCTAGCTCTCCGGCGGGGCATTGAACCCCGGTCCCCCGCGTAATCGGTAAAGGTGACTGACCACTATACTACCGAAGAGTTGGGGTAGGCAGAGTCCACTTTTTCCCACTTGCTAGGATCGTTTAATGTAGCAAAGAGGTTATCGTGGCCCACTTTTCGACCCCGCCATGCCCGTAGCCTCCACAATTTCGCGACGGGCGGCGTCATTGAGACACCGTGCGGCCGCGACCCACTCACTGGTTCACGTGTGTTCGTGTTACCACGCGCAATTAACCAAGCATTTACTGCAACTGTTTATTAGAGGATTTTTACAAGCAGCACACCGGACGCGACGCAACGTCCGCCGGTTTCCAAAGGCTGCGGTGCTCGGCAGTGCACCGCGGCGCACCCAGGGGTGCGGTCTGTGCAGTGATCATGATTTCTGATACCGTGCGCTTGAAGTTGTGCGAGAAAATGGTGAACTGCAAGAGGGTGGCGCTCGTCCTCAGTTACATTGAGGCTCTGGTAGATACCCTTCTTCGCTACAGTCTTCTTACTGCTCCTATGTCACGATTATACATACACTAGCTTCTGCTCCCGTCCCCACCCGCATGAATATCGCTTTTCCGCTACTTGGGGAAACCCCGAAATAATCATAGATTTGTATAGTCGTTGAACCACTTTTACTTGAGCTCTCGTACTTTAACGGCGGCTACCAAAACAGAGATCAGGTTGTATCTTGAAATATGTCGCAGTATTTACGTCAGAATAGTACCTTTAAGACTATAATAGTTTAACCAAAGCCTACCCGCTGATTTTTTGCGTGAAGCCCGAACAAACAAACAAACATCGACGGATTTGATTTCAGAAGCTCTTAATTAGTCGATATGAGTAGTTTGTTTCTAAATATCTTTAATTTTTGAAAATTTGACATTTAACAATTTTATAATAGTATAGATTACAAAGGCCCTTTCTACATATTAATATTCATGTAATGTGACACCAACAGTCGATTACCACTCTGTGCATTACAAGAGTGCACCCAAGGACACTTCTTAGTCATTATAGGACTAATATAGGAGATTGTATTCAGCAGGCTTTTTGAGTTGATGTACTAGTGCACTTCACGGGATCCCGCGTAAACTATTTGATAGTTACACTCCTGTGGAAATATGACTCCTCTGTAACTCGACTGACCAGCCCCCCTAGCCAAATTGATATTCTACAATCGATAACGGTAATAGAAACGAAAAAAAATTATTGGAATGCTATTTCTAATCTCCAAGTTACCCGTGACTTATCGATTAGAAATGTCATTCCAATACATTTATGTCGTTACTATTAGCGTTAATGATTATAGAAAGTCAAGTTGGCTAGGGGGCCAGGTATATAGCTGGAACCTCGGGGTATCGCGCTGTACTGTGTTATGGCTAAGAGGCATATTCCGATGACTGATTAACATCGGGACAATATCGTCGTCTCCGTAGTCTTTATAGTCCTCGTAAGACCTACTGTAATAATTTACACTACGCTCGGAGTCCACAGTTTTAAGTACAAGAAAGAAGTATAGGGCCCTCGAGTTTCGCAAATAATTGGTTCCTGAAAGTGTGTGCGAATGTTGAATGTTCGAAAGATAAAGTAGAGAGAGTGTTTAAAATATTTATCTATCAGTATGTATACATAATGAAATTAAAAGGCGTGCTTTCCACTGTTACCTTTATAAACTCATCGAGAGTTAATTGAATATCACCTTTTTTTTTCTTTTCTTGATAAAGGTTTCTATAACATGCTGTGTCTTTCTCAATTGCCATACGTACTTGAGATATCGTTCTTCATTAGGATCACATCCTGCCATGACAGTCAAAAATTTGTAGCCTGATTGACGCGATGTTCCCTCATGGAGTAATCCAACCGCAGAGAAATAAAAAGCTTAATTTTTAAAAATGTGCGAAATAGCGAACTGTACGAAGGTAGAATGTGCGAAAGTCGAGAGCCGCCTGTACTTTGTTAATCTGTAGACGAGTTTAATCAGTTTATAATTCTTCAAATTTCGTGTCAAAACACGTGAGGAATTTACTGCTGATAAGGTTCGGCAGTTTACTTTAAAGGTTGGTGTTCACCGACTTCAAAGCATGCCGCTTACCGTTAGATAAGCATGCGGCCCAGCTAATTGTAAGCGGCTATATAGTGCTACCCACACCTCTACAGAAAATTCGAGATAGGTTGACCTATGGCCGTTGACCGTACCGATCCTAATTGCTACTCCACCAAGGATCGTGTGAACTGACTTAGGTGCAAAGAAAATAGTTGGTTTATTATTTTTAGAGTTCATGCATATATATGTATGTAGTGTTTTTATTCCAAGCTGCTCTTGAAACGATTTAGATTATTTTGGTTATCCCGGGTTAAAATATGTTCTTGGCTATGCATATTTGAAATTTTAACCTTTATGAACGCTCACCATAGATTAAAATCCATATTTTTGTAGATCGTAGAATCGCCATCGTAGAATGATCGATCAGCGCAAACGATTAAACTTGGCTGCCAACTTATCGCTTTCTAATTTCGCTTATGCTAGGGTATTTGTAATTGTAGAAAGACTGCCAAAACACTTTTTTTTAAGATAGTATTATAGTATATTGATGAAACAATAAATAATCATAAGCGTGCAGGATGTTCCGATCAATTTCCAGCATATTCATTATTTTTTTTTAACTATGCCAAGGTGATTTCTGCTAACAGACACAAAGGTGTGTATCATGCTTGCACGCACTACTAGTAACTACTACATTCGATCGTAATCCGTTATTGAGCGCTTGCTTCCGGATCGGTTGGATGTTTACTCGTAGTTTATCGATCGGCCAAATGATGCGAGTATTTCTAGCGTATATTTTCTGTTGTAATATTTTCTGGTTGTAAAATGAAACGATCTTTATTCAAATTAAAATTTACCATTGGTTGTAAAACATTAACGTTACTCGTACTGACTGATAGTTGTAACAGCCATAGTCATCAGTCATTTGTATTTGAAATAAAAATTATATGAACCATAAATTTCAGCACCTATTAAAAAACATGTGCGGGCAAATGGAGTATTTTTTCAGTATTATATATCTTTGATTTACAAAATTTGACATTTAACAATTTAAATAATGTAAAAAACACAAAATTTAACTATTTTTTTTTAAAGACAACTCCCGCATTAGGATTAATTCCTGTGTCGCGGGGACTTTACAACCATTAAAATAACGGGAACACAGTCACACTCAGACTCGGAACAACAATTTGTGGTTTACACAAAGTTGTTGTCCCGTGTGGGGATCGAACCCATAACACTCGACAGCGCTGTGCACGCTTAAACCACTGCGCCATCCGTGCAGTCATTTATCATCGTGTCGTGCAGCTATTATCATCGTGTCGTCATTATCATTACCTTTGCGCCAGCCCAGGTATATCATCCCCAGTCCATATCGTCTCCACCACAGGGGCACGGACCTCCCCCGAATCATGAGGGGCATTAGGCCGCAGTCCACCACGCTGACCTGGTGCGGGTTGGTATATAACTCTGATAAATCAAACGTTCAAATTTAAAGTACGCGAATTGCTGATATTATGTACATGAATTATCGGATTGAACACGATAATTTATATTGTTGTTTATTTTTATTAATAAACAACAATATAATAAATATTAGTATATTTATTTTGTATGTATTAGCGTTTTATATATTTACATACATACATACACTCACGCCCTTATCTCATAAGGGTAGGCAGAGACCATAATATATATACTATACAGTCACGCATCTTTGCTATTGGGGTGGGCAGAGACCACTTCTTTCCATCTGCTACGATCGTTAAATGTAGCAGAGTGGCTATCCGCAGTCCACATTTCGTCCCCGCGGGCAACGAGACGTGTCGGGTGGCGAACCACGACGTCGCCATTTTATGAGGTTAAAAATGTTAAAGTGCCTCATTGCGTTCCCGCGAATTAATGGAGAGGAAAGGAAAAAGGATGACCTAGGAAAGGTGTATTGAGCAAGGAATATGGAATTTTGGACTAGGATTATAGGATATATGATACTACAATCTCGGAAGGAGTAGTAAGAGACAGTAGTAGCTCGGGGGCCCGGGGTCGCTTACCCGTATACTTAAGTCTATTTGCCGGACAGGCTAAAAGGCCAAGTACTCCCTGACTAAATGATTTTATATATTTATATTTGTTTATTGTATATTCGTCTACTTTAAATTCCATTTACTGTTGCATCTACTGCATTGTCTGTGCACTGCTCAAAGGTTGATTGGTAGTGAATGCTATTGGTGTTAAGTCAACCTTTACATACATATGTAATGCATGAAGTGTAAAATAAATAGAGATTATAATCTCAGCCATTGAATATGGAACGGTTCCCATAAAACTGATTGCCATTCGGCTCGCTGGTCGTTATATAATATTGATATTCATACGCGCCACCGCTGTCCGTCTGTTAGTTCCAAGTAATCATGGTTCGTTTGAATATAGATTAGTGCACTATTGACAGGTCCACCAGTCATTCACCTCGTACTAGGATCTGCAGACTTAGAGAATAGAATAGAGTACTCTTCATTGTACACTAATTAATAACTAATTCTCTACACAACATAACAGTACAAAAGTGTACATTGGGCGGTCTTATCGCAGACAGCGACCTCTTCCAGACAACCTTTACATGGAAAGAATTGTAAAAAACGTATTGTAAAAGAATTGTAAAAAGACTTATTCTATAAACCAACTCCAATGTTACTTAATAACAATGGAGATGAAGTTCCGTTGCTTTACATAATATTGGATATCACGATAGCGCCACTCAGTTGGTGCAAGTATGGATTAATGAATGTTCGACCACCGTAAGGTTCCTGCGGACGACGAGTAAGACAACTTGTCACCAGATTAGCCTCAGGTCCACAATGACTACGGACATTGGTTCTAATTCTGCTGTACCTACATTTCTGTTAAACGGTTCAAAAAATGTTGCGTTTTGCTTATCTTTAGTCCGTATGTTCCGAGATCGCGTCTAAATATCTTAATTTTGACGTGTCTAAACGAAACTGACAGCACCGAAATTGTAGCTATCTCATTTTGGAGTTTGACATTAGAAAAAGATAGGGAGAGACTAAATTTAGTTAAGTTCTGTTACCACCACATTATCACCATTACGTCCGCTTAAATGGAGATGGGAGTTTTTTTAAATTCCCCTATGACAAGGACCAGCCCCAAAGTCTGCCTAAACAACAGCAGAATGCTAACGCGGTCACACGGTTTCAGCAAAACGTGGGAGAGACGATCATCCGGGTGGTTTTAGTGGGTGCGAGTCCCACATAACCTCTGTGAGGTACGCGGCAGACATTTCCCCCTGGATAAAAAAAAAGTATGAACTAATTGGACAAATTACTTCGCGAGACGCGAATTAACCCAATTGCGAAGTAATTTATAAATAAAAATTATTGTTACTGGATCAATCCATCTCAAACTAAACTGGCGGGAGTCGCCATGTAAAGCCGGCTCTTCACTAATAAGGGACCCTCATATCTGTGTCTTATATCTTTCCGTCTGTCGGTCCTCCCTGTTATAACTTAAGTTCTTGTTATAACATGAATTTCTGGAAACACTTGGGTAATAGGCGGCACCATCTTCCCATTCAAGTAATGTCTGCCTAGCCTGGTGAATATGTGAAATCCCTCTTTTAGGAGTATAGAGTTGAAATTTGGTACACATATAAATATTTACATCCATCATACATCATAAAAATTATAATTTCTTTTGCTTACTCCGTCAATACCGATAATAAATATTAATGAATACCAACCAAACGAAAAAAAAATGTTATAAATTTTTATTGCCTATCGTATAAATAATTCTTTAAAAATTATCAAGTTGTTTAGTAAAAAGATAAACAAAAATTATAAACAGAAACCAATATAAAGCATTTCAATAATTTGAAATTTGAGGTCCATAACATTTATGACAATATCATATATACACACAGAATAGAGCCTACAGATTTATTATAAGTCAACTGATACCCACATCTTTTTTACAATAAACTACCTCGTTTACGAGGTTGTACGGAATATAATTATTACCGAAAAACCCCATCAGAATCTGTTTAATAGTTATTGCGTAATGTCACAACATAATCTTTAGCATTTCCGTAGTTATGGTTTTATTATATTAAAAGTATGTAGTTTATGGTTTAGTAGGGAACAGTGTCACTCCATCACTTCCGGTGGTAGCCAAGAACCAGCTGAGGAATCACCTGGGTAATGGGCAGCATCATCCTCCCATTCAAGTAATGTCTGCCTAGCCCGGTGAATATGTGAAATCCCTCTTTTAAGAAGGCTTGAGAGTTTTAAGGCTTTTATGCAAGTATAGAACAGAAAACTCCTTTCCTAAGTATTTCTAACACAACCAATCTACGTTCAAACATGCGGAAGCTGGCCTGGTTTCCTCGAAGCGCTCGCTTCCTTATCAATAATGCAGATAGCGTCGTGAACGCAGGACATTAATGGCCACTGCTCGGGCTGCACCTGAGACCGACCGGTTTGTTACGCCGACTGACACACATGCCCATTTGTAGCAGCACTCGTTGAACTGGAGCCATAATAATAACATTATAGAGGATTGAGTGTAGACTTGGGACTTGCAACAAGTCCGTAATATATTCGTAGTAATCGTAGTACATAATGCAATACTGAAATCCATTTATTTCGCATCAGAATAGCAGTAGGTTTTACAATGAATATCGTATCTTTCAGAGAATTATAATATATGTTACGACAATCATCTTCAAATTCATTACGACTCTTTGTAATCAATGCACTGTTTTGCATAATGAGCGAAGAGTCGCTCGCTCATTATGCAAAACGGTGGATTGGTAATCTTTTTTATTTGTTTATATTTCCTTAAACTCGCGTTTTGTTGTTTATTTTTAGTACAATAACGATCGTAAACGATCGTAGCAGGAGGAAGGAAGTGGTCTCTGCCTACCCCAATGGGAAAGAGGCGTGACTGTATGTATGTATGCAGTATATACTATGGTCTCTGCCTACCCTTATGGGATATCGGCGTGAGTGTATGTATGTATGTATTTTAGTATAAAAGCACACTTCTAAAAACAAAAATACTACTTCAAAAGACATGAAATAAAGATTATTATAATCTAAGCTAGAAGTCTCTAAACTCTTTTGTCTCGAAAACCATTGTATAGCTAATATTGAATATTGCAAATTTATCAACAAGAAACCTATTTTTGACAGTTGGTATATACCACTTACAGGGGTCATCGTCGACCCCTGCGATCGTTATTGACAACTTTAACTATTAACTTTGGGTAACATTGATCTAAACATTCCAAGCATTGCTCATACATATTATTATTTTATTTTGTAAGTATTCGAACTTTGTTATATTAACAGCTCTTTTAAACGTTTGCCCTGAATACTCCGTTAGAACTGTTTGATAACTCCTGCTCACCCAGTATGAGATGGCTGTGAGCGTGTGCTTGGTATACACTTTCTTAAGAGGGCACGTCTTTTTTACAAACCGTTCGATGAATAACATCAACACATCATGTATCGATGTTATTCATCGACCTTATCTTAATATGCCTATATGAGTACCTCCACCCTATAGGACCGATATTTTGTGCTACCCTTGGCCCTAGCCTCTTCCATGTTAGGTTTATTAAAAACTCGAAAGTAATTACATATTTGTCTAATAAATGAAGAGTCTAGTTTTCAGGTCTGAGATACATCAGTTTTAGAAGATGTTAACGCGAAATTAAAAAAAATATATTTTGATATTTTTATATAGTTATTGGTTACACTATTACATATTATACAGATGTAAGTTCGGTTGTGTCTCATTGATTCCTGATTAGAAATACGATTAGAAATTAGTCTCATATTTCTGCTTGCGGCGGAATGAAAAGCGCTTTCAATCCGCCGGTGCCTCAGCAACAGGCTGAGCTATCTCAGCTTGTTGCTGAGAAGCTAAACGCTAAGCTCTGTAGCCTTTTCAGATGGACACATAATAACTAGGATATTACGATCCAATCTTCATATTTTGTATATTTGATTTGCTATCTACTTTTATTAAATTCATTTGTTGTGATTGTCCCGAATGAACGTGTTTTCCTTAATTTTTCTTCTTATATCCAAGATATAAGCGATCTTTATTTCAAATTTTACTGAAATCCGTTACAGCGCGAAAAAATAACTAAAACACTCACTCAGAAACATTCGCATATATAACATTAGTGTGATTATTGTGATGATCAATAGACAAGCGACAACAAAGGTATCGTATAGAAACCGCACAATTACGTAATGCCACTATAATCGTTAATGTATAGGATTCATTGAAATTCTCCTAAAATCGTGCCGAGTCATTAATCCATTAGCTTTCACCAAATGCGGGATTGTGTAACGGACTTACCCACTGGCAATACGTAATATTGAGTTTCTCTTTTACGGTTAAGTGTTTTATGTGTTAACACAACGTTGACAAACTCATCGAGCCTCGTTAGCTCTTCAAACAGCTCCTGTAATGGTGCTCAGTACAAGTTAACTTTTAAATAATTTAAAAATGATTGGACGACTGATTCGTTCTGTGGCAGTGACCCTGCCTTCTGTGCCAATTGGTCCCGGGTTCGAATCCTGGTAAAGACAAACTGTGTGATGAGCACGAATGTTTGTATCCGAGTCATGGATGTTTACCTATATATGTATCAGCGTTTAATTTATCATCATCAGCCACTGGTAGTCCTCCTGGTAGTGAATAATGATGATGCCTATAATAGACGTTGATTCTCACAGTATTCACGTGAAGGTATGGGGTGACGTTGCTTTTTTGGCACATTTACGGGAATTTTCACGCTTCAGGAACTAATGCATTTACTTATATGCAAGTATAAAAGCGCAATTATATCATTTTTAAACGGCGTAAAAAATAATAAAAAATCATTACATTTTATTCATTTTGTCTGTTACTTTTTGTAATCGGTATGATTGTGAAATTGCTACAAAAACTACATCAACATATCATTCTTCTACACGATTTATTACAGCCATTGTGGTCTTAATCGAGCTATCGCCGAGTAAATGGCGATATTTTGCACACTTCGTCTCTGTTCATAAATAACAATAGAACAGCGAACCAAATGAAGCAAATACATGGAAATGAAATAAGGGTAGTCGACAATTTCTTTCACTGGTACCAATACACAGTTCGCTGTAGATAATTTGCTTTCAATTAGCATCCAATGCTTTTATAGAGAGAATAAAAAAAATATTTTCATTTTTGTCCTTTGGCTTTCTAAAGGGATCCCAAAACGTATGCTAAGGGCTCCAGCGTTGGTTGCAGTGTGCTCTTACCCTTATTAAAATCAATGACGACCCACCATTGTCTAGCGCAGAGGTCCCCAAACTTTTCTGTCTCGTAGACCCCTTGCTACGTTTTTCANATACACAGTTCGCTGTAGATAATTTGCTTTCAATTAGCATCCAATGCTTTTATAGAGAGAATAAAAAAAATGTTTTCATTTTTGTCCTTTGGCTTTCTAAAGGGATCCCAAAACGTATGCTAAGGGCTCCAGCGTTGGTTGCAGTGTGCTCTTACCCTTATTAAAATCAATGACGACCCACCATTGTCTAGCGCAGAGGTCCCCAAACTTTTCTGTCTCGTAGACCCCTTGCTACGTTTTTCGGTTTTGGTTAGACCCCGCGCATAGCTAATATTTAATTTTTGAAAATTCATCAACTTTAAATGTGTTTTTGACAGCACCAGCTGTCCACCAGCACACCATGCCACCAGCACCCTCGGGGGTCGACGATGCAAAGTAAACAGTTTAAATTTCTAACTGTAGTGAAGTCATTGTCGACCCCTGCGGGTCAATATAGACCACTTTGGGTATCAGTGGTCTAGCGAAGTACCCGTAGATCACAACGTTGGTAGACACGCTTGCATGTATGCCACGGCTTTGGCGGATGTACCACATGCTTTTTATTCCGAAAAACTGGGTCTCGATAAAATATTGATAACAATTACAGGTGTTCGTAATATTAGATAACTGATTAAATAATCCAACACTTGGACTAATTTATGTTCTAATATAACTACCCAAGAACTATATTCCCAGTATCCCAGTTCGAAACGAATAAAATAAGCAAACTAATATATTAGTTTGCTATTATATTCCCCAACTCCTATAGCAATATTTTGACGCTTCATCACTCCCAGTCCATATTAGTCCCCTCAACATGGGCACGAACCTCCCCTTATAAGGAGAGGGATGAGGCCTTAGTCTTCCACGCTGGT
>WUAW01038078.1:10299-22079 GCA_017165845.1 Thaumetopoea pityocampa | reverse complement strand
ATGTATATCGTTGTCTAGTACCCAAGTTATAGGAAATCTTAGTTTGGGACTAGATAAATTGGCCGGAATAATATTATTATTATAATTATTATTTATTTCACTTTTTACATTATATATTCAAAGGCAAGTTGATACGAAGGGCATTTCTCTACCAGTCAATATGATGCATTAAAAAGTTACAACAAAAATGTGTAAATATTCCGATAATTAATGTAAAAGCAATTCACGTAGTTAAACTATTAACGAGTCGCGGGTGGTTGACAACCTGAATTTGATGGGGAGAGCATTGCGGAGCAAGACAGGTTCTACAAGAAGAATTAGTAAAATCAGAACTATGAGACGGACAGAAGACTGTGAAAAAGAAGTAGATTATTGGAGGTAAAGTCGTAGGTTCCTGTCATATCGCTCATCCAATAGAATAATGACGTAATTGCAAAAAAGTTAAAATTTTATTTTGTGTTTAATTTGGATGATTTGTTGTTTAATATGGATTTTTTTCGAGAATGCTCAAATTATTAATCTATAAATAAATTATGAAAAATCATTTCAATTGATATGATTTACAAAATGGGTATAATCCAATTTTAAACTGAAACGCTTCTTCTGATAAATTACAAAACTGTAATTACGTCATTGTTCTATTGGATAAGCGATATGTGGAATGAAGGATTAGGGGGTATAGATTGAAGTGAGCGCGAGTAACCTCCGATGGTGGGTTTGGGTTTTACCAATAATTGTTAATATATATTATGTCAGCTGCTTCGTTTGTTTTATCACGTAGAGTAAATGTACGTTGTGCTAAAAAACAATCTAATTCTATTACGGTGCTGCTAGCCTGGTAAAAGTCTCTAACAGTTATGATGGTGATAAAATCGTTTTAATCTAGGTACTATTAATAAAATTGTCAAACGTTATTTTTTTTAATTAAAAAAATTAAAATAAAACCTACTCAGGGCGACTAATTGAGGGTTTCTGAAACAAAATCCGTCGATGTTTGTTTCTTTGTTTGTTCGAGCTTCACGCAGAAACCAGCGGGTAGATTTTGGTCAAACTGTTACAGTCTTAAAAATATTATTCCAGCTTAAACAGTGTAGTACGTTTCATCAAAATTGGTCCAGTTTATACTGGATACAGCTTGATTCCTGTTTTAGTAGCTACCGTTAAGGTACGAGAGCTCAGGTAAAAGTGGATCTAGATTTTATTCTACGATTGTTTCGGGATTTCCAATGTATCGTAAAAACAACATATTCGTGGGCGGAGCAACGGGCAAAAGCTAGTTTTTAATAAAAACGATAATAGGTCATGATTCCATAATGAGTAATCGCAAAATTCGAAACCGCTTGTCTAGACACCATTCATTACAATCCCATAACAATATCACTGGCCGTTTCTAACCTACGCAGCCAGTTTAATCGCGAAAGGGAGACAAATAGCGTGAGTCTATCTATGTGTGACCTTGATTAGGAATCGCGGCGACACGACTTGTGTGCGTTACAGACTTACCAGGATGCCAGCACCGTACTAGAGATACATTGTAGTTAGTAACATAGAAAACTCAACTTAAAATTTGTAACTGTACAGTATAAACTCTATTGCAAATAGGAATGAAAACTAAATGTGATAATATGAACTAGATTATTTCTTCTGTAGTGTTGAGCGGGGATTCTTTAATGTGTGCACGCAAAGTTCACTAATATAATTGTGATCATAGAATAAATAGAACAGCCCCCCTAGCCAAGTTGACATTCGACAATCGTTATCGCTAATAGAAAGGAAACAAATGTATTGGAATGACATTTCTAATCGCCAAGTCACACGTGACTTATCGAGTAGAAATGTCATTCCAATACATTTTTTCCTTTCTATTAGCGATAACGATAGTCGAATGTCAACTTGGCTAGGGGGCCTGATGAGTGAAGGCCCGTACTCCTGTGGTGGGGATGAATATGGACTGGAGATGATGATGATGATTAGAGATTAAACGCATAGATGTTGTGCCGGATACCGAATATCAAATATCCGGCCAACCTTGAAGCCGGGTAGCCGGATATCCGGCCGTCGAATATCCGGCCGAACATAGCCGATTGGCTACTCGTTATACGAGCGAACCGCACGAACGAGCGGGTAGACTCGGGTAAGTTCAGGCCACAGAACAAACATACACGATCATTAGAGGTTACAAGAAAATGTGTTGTAGTTTGATGTGAGGTGATTTCATTAGTGCTTCTTTCTATAAATATAAAGAGATTCAGTTACCAAGCAAAACATAAAAGTTCACCTTTGTGGAAATATTTTGATTAAAAAGTGACGATCAAAAGGATGCTATTTGTACGTTATGTAATGTTAAAATTTCTCATGGTAGGAAAGGAAAAAAGACAGGTATGTATCATACAGAAATAGCTTTGTCGCGGCGCCGGCCGCTTTCTGATAGCGCGTTGTTGGATAAATACATCGCTTGTGCAGAACATTTGATTTTTATAATTTATATTTTATTTTACTGCACCTACCTTACACTTTTGTTTTGTTAATATTATATTCATATCTATTCCATGACCATTTGTATTGAATTTTGTATTAAACAAATATTTATTACAACAATATTCAAGAGAATTTTGGGTTTTAATCAAACTATAAAACTCGCAGTGTCTAAGTATAGACAAGCTTATCTCTTTTCTTCTGTTTTTAATTACTTAATGGCATTTATCGCTGAACGAACGATTTATCTATTGAACGTTATGGTTATGTAAATAGGTTTAACTGGTATAAGCACAGTGCTTTAAAAATGCATACTTCAGTTAGTTAAACGCTTGAAGTTTTCTTAAAACTGATAAATAGTTTTGGAATATTTAATAATGGATTTAATAGCCGTTGGGAACATCCCGTATATATTTTTGTTTTTACACGGGCATCTAGGCCACGGTGACCGCTTTTTATCAGATGGACCTACATTATTCTTATACCTTTGTATAAGAATAATGTAATTATTTGTACTTATATTTTTGTGAAAACTGAAATCGTTTGACGCAGTCCTTGGCACACGCTTGGTAGTGCACTTCTAAAGCTGATTGCATTTACCTATGTCGGATTCACCGCATTTCCGAGTTTTAATTTCATTCCTTTTCGTAAGTCACGTTAGTGGGTAGTAATATAGTTCTGTTAATGATATATCCTATATTTTCTAGGTACTTCTGCCTTGAAGAATTATATAAAAACAAACACCACGATGAATTCCGTGCACTGAATATAGATTCAGCCAATGTCGTACCAACTACAATTGCTATAACTAACCCGGGGACAAGTTCTCTGGCAGTATCGGAAAATAAGCAATTGAGTTTGAAAGAATCATTCGAAAGGAAATTGCTTTGGGACGTAAACGACAAAAAAGCCAAGAAATATCATTATTTAATAGCAGAAATTATTCACTTGACAATGATTGAATTATCCATTGTAGAAATAACCGGATTCACCAGACTCCTAGAAGAAGCTTTACCCCGCTATATATAAGCCAAGCCGTGCGTAGATTACTCAAAAAATTATTCCTGATATCTATGACGGAATTTATGAAAAAATAAAAAATTACACTGTAAGTGCTCTGGCAATTTTGGTGACTTGCTTAGACAATAACGCCAGTTTCCTGAGTTTCACAGTTCATTGGTTATCTTCTGATTTCAAACTAGAACATGAAGTTCTTGCAATGAAGCCTTTCTTAGGTATTCACACAGGAGAAAATATAGCAAAGGAGCCTAATGGTGTCGCGGACCGCTGGGATATTGACCATGCTAAAATACATTTACTAATTCATGATACCCACTATCATGAATTAGTAAATGTATTTTAGCATGTTAATATGGTGAAAAGTGTTCTATTAGCTGACTACGACTCGATTAGATGCTTCATACATACGCTCCAGAGAGCTATCGAGTCACTCAAAGTCCACCCTGAAGTAACAACAATGATTGCTGCTGGTAGACGACTTGTTACGCAGTTTAACCACTCGGATTTAGCTCAAGGTAAAATACTGGCGATTCAAAAAGAGCTAAATTTACCAGAGCATCAATTGGTGCAAAATATTACTACAAGGTGGAATTCCAGTTTTTAGAACAAAAGCGGGCCTTATCGTTGTATGTTGCTGATCACGATAAGCTCGCCAATTTGACGCATCAACAGTGGTGTTGGATGGAGCAATGTATCAAACTATTGAAACCCTTTGAAGAGATATCGACATCGGCAGGGAGTTCATCCTCACACATTGAAACCGCATTGGTCGCGTACAATGCGGTTTCAGAGGAATTTCCAACCGAGAACGCTCCGATTGTGGAATGAGCTCCCTGCTGAGGTTCTCACGAAAAATTACAGTATAGGGTTCTTCAAGAGGGGAGTGAGTAAATTTTTGAAGGGTCGGCAACGCGCGTGTCTAATTCCTGATGTTTCAGGCGTCCATAGGCTGCGGTAACCGCTTACTATCAGGCGGGCCGTAAACTTGTTTGCCACTGTCGTAGTATTAAAAAAGATAACTAAATTAACAAGTTATGGTTTGTCCTGCGTGTCGAAACTAATACCACACGTTGCAGCCCTTAAAAAGTATTTAGATAAAGATGATAAAAGAAAAAAACTAAAGTCATAAAAGTAAACTGTGGTTTTTCAACAATGATAATTTCAACAGTACACCAGCTTTCCTCAACACGCTCAAGTACTAATCAAACGGGTACATATGTGTATTTC
Source organism: Thaumetopoea pityocampa (assembly GCA_017165845.1). Lineage (NCBI taxonomy): Eukaryota > Metazoa > Arthropoda > Insecta > Lepidoptera > Notodontidae > Thaumetopoea > Thaumetopoea pityocampa. Next base: position 17,357 of record WUAW01038078.1, on the reverse strand, counting down.
GTATACATGAAACATCCGTACAAACTCTGTGCAGCTTCTATATTCGCTGTCTTGCTCTTACACAAATATTGTCACGCGTTAGAATGAAGCAGGGACCGGGATTATAGAAAATGCTTACATGTGTAGTATAGGTAAGGTATCGGAATGGGTGTGAACACACGGAAACACATGCCTAGACGTGTTCTTGCGTTATGATGTCCTAGTACTTTCTAAGAACATCTATTGCTCTAAAGAATCATCTAATACTAATTATATATTTTTATTTCACTCCAAAACTGAATTAATTACATTCGTAATTATGTCATTGCATCACAGGATTTTAATTGTTAAGTAATTCATTCATAATTAGTAACGCACGAAGAAATGGTTGTTTAACATTTCCTGTAATGAGTTCTGTAGACTCATTTTTATGTTTTAATTTAAACATTACAATTTAATTTAAATTACATTATAAATATTAGAATTAAAAGTTTTCGTGAAATCTAAAAAAGGTAGAAAAAATATCCTATAAATAGTTGCTTTTTATAACTACTAATTAAAATCAATAAACTAACCGCAATATAAAAAATGTAATCTTAAAAAATATAAGCATATTTGCATTAAATTAGGCAAAATAATATAATCTATTTTCAATATAGTAGAGTCTCTTTTATTAGGCGATTCTGCATTTTATACTACGGTATAGTTGATTGATATTTTACTGTACATAGCTATGTTTCTCTGCAAGTTTCAAGTCATCAGATATTATTAACACCTCAAATCCACTGTCACAACAATCATGACCAGTTATTATTATATTCTATTGAAATCAAACACTGGGATTTTGAAGTCAAAATGGTGAAACCTAAGAGAGGTTTGCTTCATGCAAATTTTCTTGGTCGCTCAATAGCATGTCTTGACTGCAGTTATGAATTTTAATATCAAATTTGAATTTTAGCTGCAAAATATCTTACACTATTTACCTAAATAAACGTTGTATCAATATTCTTAATCATCATCAACAAATCATTTAATTATCACCGATATAAAACCACGGGTTCTCCTCTCAGAATAAGATATTATCCTTCACCAGTTAAAACAAATGATAATTAATTATTGATACACACATGGTTTGAAAAGTCAGAGAAGCTTGCTTTGGATTTATACTGGAGATCGAAGACTTGGCATGCATGGTAAATCCCAATGGTATTATCCCAATAGACTACCACTGCCATTAGCATGCCATATACGTACGTAGCATGCGACCTTCTTTATCAGAACTCTGCCGCGTGCACTAAATGATTGATATGTCAGTTTTCGTAACTGACCAGCTGTAAGTGTTATACTTTTATACTACTTTTATAGTCTTGACTTTTCGAACTTGATTCATCCTAAACTAACAATATCAATTCTACAATAATCTAGTTAATATTATTTTAGTAATAAAATGGAAAGTGAAAATCTTCTGAATTTGTAGCGACACATATTGGTGGCAATTCTGCGGTAAGAGAACTTAACTAAATTTAGTCTCTCCCTATCTTTTTCTAATGTCAAACGCCAAAACGAGATAGCTATAATTTTGGTGCTGTAAGTTTCATTTAGATACAACAAAATTAAAAGATTTAGATGCGACCTCGGAACATACGGACTACAGATACGCAAAAATGCAGTATTTTTTGGAACTAGAGACTAAATTTAGTTAAGATCTGTTACCGCAGAATTAGCACCATTGCAATTCTATTTTGCTTACTGAACAAAACATTGAACTGGACAAATGGACACGCCAGTCCAGAACCACGGAGTCAAGATATTTCAATTAATCGCGAAAGAAAGCAGAAAGAATAGGTTTATTTGGTAAGCTAAAATAAAAATAACTGTACCAAATGGGAACACAGCTGAGCATGGTGCCAGGCAGTACACCCGACGTTAGTATTCTGCTGGACCCCTAGTCGTGTCGCTCAGACATCGAGCATACCATATATCCTCGTATTTAAATAATAATTATAAGACCCCTTAAACCAGAGGTCCTCAAACTTTTTTATCTTGTAGACCACTTGTGATCCCTTTTGGATAGACCCACAAAGCGTAGTTAATATAAAATTGTTGTAAATTTATTAACTTCAGATATGTTTTTGACAGTGGGCGTGGACCCCTTGCAGGTCATCGCCGACCCCTGGGGTCAATATAGACCACTTAGGGCAACAATGCCCTAAACGATACACCAAAACTATAAACACCTTAGCTATAGCATTCATTATTTAAATCACGATTTAATTGATAAATGAATTTTATTTAGAGGGTAAATACGTGATATAACAATAATATTCTTGTAGTTTACATGAAAACACAAGGGTAGTTAGAGGTAGTATAATCTCGCATTTCCGAGAATATAGTCTACCATATCCAAGAAGTCTCTGATCTCCTTTTATTGAGGTATGTACATATATCGCTGTGAAATTCAACACACCGTTAATAATGATCCAAATCACAAGTTTTATGATCATAGTCATCATTAACGAAGAAGCGTCCACTATTGGACATAAGCGTCATCTAATGATCACTGCACCGAGCGACTGTGAGCTGCTTGTATCCAGAAATTAACCTTAATTAGATCATCAGTCAATGTGTATGTCATCACGTGTTGCGTGAGTTTATTTATTTTTTATTTTTATATATTAGTAGCTTTTGCCCGCGGCTCTGCCCGTATGAATGTCGGTTTTCCATTACATGAGAAATCCAGACACAATCATAGATTTATATAAAAAGCCCTAAAACCACTTTTACTTGACCTCTCGTACCTTAACGGCGGCTATTAAAACAACGATCAAGCGATATTCTCAATTCTACTAAACCGATTTTGATGAAACTTACCGCAATATTTAAGTCAGAATAGTAACTGTAAGGCTGTAATGGCTTAACCAAAAGCTACCCGCTGGTTTTTGGGTGAAGCCCGAGCAAAGAAACAAACAAACATCGATGGATTTGGTTTCAGAAGCCCTTAATTATTCAATCTAGTAGTTTAAATATATATGATTTTTTTTTAATTTGACATTTAACAATTTTATAGTAGTATATATAGATTTAATTAAAATATATCAATTATATCTAAAATCATCACACTCATCACCGTAAATCACCGTGGTTTGCCTAACGCTGCACATTCGTAGTTATATAAACTACTAGCTTTTGTCCGCGACTCCGCCCGCGAGTATGTCGGTTTCCCGATACATGGGAAATCCCGACACAATCATAGATTTATATAAAAAGCCTTAAAACCACCTTTATTTGACCTCTCTTACCTAAGCGGCGGCTACTAAAACAGGGATCAAACTGTATCTTAAATTCTACTGGAGCGATTTTGATGAGATAAGCCGCAGTATTTATGTCGGAATAGTACCTTTAAAACTGTAATATTGTAGTTTAATCAAAATCTACTGGCTGATTTTTGCGTCCGAACAAACAAACATCGACGAATTTGGTTTCAGAAGCCCTTAATTAGTGGATCTGAGTATTTTTTTAATATAATATTTTCTACTACTAGACTAAGGTGTCACTAATCTGCAGAATTGCTGAAAACGCCGCTGCCTATTTTCCTGGCCTGTTATCCTGGTGAATACATCCCTTAGCTGGCTTTCAAAGCATCAACGTGGGGAAATGTACACTATTGTTACACACAGCCATAGATACTTACCAACAGACATACATCCGGTGATAACAATCCAACAGTGTGCCGCTAACATTGTCCGTGGTTCAGTGCACGACTGGTGCGTTCGGTGTGCGCCGAGGCGTGCCTCGCCTCATTTGTGACGGTCTCGCACTACACTGGAGCATCACTTCAGAACATTCACGTGATACCCCAAGGCCTTGTTACTTTCACTAATATCTTATTCACAGGATCTGGAACAATGAAAGAGTTCTTTAGAGCATTTGAGAAAATCGATTCCTAGTTTATATTCACTTCTGGTCATGTATAAATGGGTTTTCCCGGAAGGTCATTTACATATTGTAACAAATTTTAAAAAACTCTCCATATCACGCATTGGCGCGTTATCGGCATTATTATGATAGAAAAATAGAATAATATAATATATATTATTTTCGGATAATAATTTATAACCTATGTCTCTCCTTGGTATTTTCTTATATACCTTCACGGCATTCAAGAATCTGAAAAACGCCGGTTAAGCTGAGAACAAACAGATAGAACTTAGTTTCGGTATGCTGACTGAAACCCTTCAATCGTAATATATTAGAAATATTATCCCTATGATTCCGAAAATATCTCAATACGGTCTAATAAGCTATTTGGCGATAGAGTAATAAGGTTAGGTCTACTCCTCTGAGCTGTTTACTAAAACTAACCAGTGTTTATAGATTTTTACAGAGAAATAATATTGAGTTATATCTGTTCGGGGAAAAGTAATATAATGAGATCCTATTTTTACCTATAACACGTAAATTATCCTCCTCTACCATTTCTTAGAAATAAAGTATTTTACTTTTCCTTTACCTAAATAATATTAGAAAAAAAATGTAATATTAGTTTGCTATAACCTGAATTCGATATCTCCACGTCTTGTGCTCTATCATAACGTTGATCGCAACAGGTTTCTGATAAAATAATGACTCAATTTTATTCCTCTTGAGGAGCATTTTATTCGCAGCAGGCACGAGTGTTAATTCACTTAGGTGTGATTGTATAAAGCTTCAATTATACAGAATAATGATTAAAATTCTCTCAAAAAAACAGGGGTATAATTTAATTTAAATCAAAATTAAAACTCTATTATTATTTTTATTAAATTAATGGATGAATCAGATCTAGATGTATTTTTTCTTAAAATTATATATTAGCATTTAGGGGGAGGTCAGTGGCTCAGACTTCTAATGTTGTTAGTTTAATTCTGCGCCATCTGTTGACAGTTGTAGATCGCCACATCACTCCCCCCTTTAGACCGAAGTTGATAGTTTTGAATCCATGTTGAATTGCTGCGTCATGCTCGAAGTGAACTTGCAAGTGCCAGGATGCGCGTACTAGTCTACGGTGAGTCGAGACTAAGGCACAGATGCTCCGTCTACGGTGAGTCGAAACTGAATGAGTTAAGTCGACTGTTAGTGACGTAGTCCAAGTGTGCAGAGACCGCCACGCCGGATGAGAGCCCGCGGTGAGTCCGGACGTGTGCTGCGATGAACTATTGGTCCACTGAATCGGTTGAGTGTCGTGCCGAAGAACAAGGTAGCCTATGTGAAGGCTGCGTATGGTCCTGATGAGGCGACGTCTTGCTTGCTGTGGACTGCTGATGATAGATTCTTGACAATTTTTTTCTTTTTTTTTGATTGAGGGTAGTAACAATGTTTATAGCAGTAACACGGTGACGAAGTATATCACTTTTCAGAAGGTTGCTTGTTGTTCAATGCAGGGGTCACCAGTTATGGCGAGGTGATTATGACCCATGATGACATCTGTTGAGGATGCGTGATACTATGTAGTGAAGTAGGTCGCCGCATCACAACCCCCCCCCCCTCCCCCCGACCTTTTAGAATACATAAAAATACTGCACAAATATTTTATTAGTAACACGTCCCGGATTGCTTTTTGGGAATTTTTGGCGGCAAACCGACTGACGCATCACCTACAAATTTATTTTAGTGTTTATATCGGTTTATTGTGATGTTTTATATATAAATTTGGTGTTATTTTTTTATCGATAATCCTGAACGATATTGAAACATTAGAATAAAAGTATAAATATCTATGAAAAGTGACGCGTTTTTTCACACCATTAGGCCCGCGGGAATTTTGTCTAGTTAAAAGTGATATTCATCAGATTGTCTTCAAAACTTCTAAGAAGCAATATATTGTAACACGCCGACATTTTATTAACATGAAAAATATTACATGACTTCAAAAATATATAGACTCAACAGTGGCAGAATGGCGCAAACCCTCAGCCATTGCCACTATGAAAAATAGAAAATTGCTTTTAGTACTACCACAGACTAGACAAAAATAATTAATATTGATTTAAAAACTAGCTTTTGCTTGCGGCTCCGCCCGCGTGAATATCTGTTTTTCGCTACATTGGAAATCCCGACACAATCACAGATTTATATAAAAAGCTATGAAACACTTACTTGACCTCTCGTACCTAAGCGGCGGCTACTAAAACAGGGATCAAGCTACATCTTCAATTCTACGGGACCGATTTTGTTGAAACATGCCGCATTAATTAAGTCGAAATAGTACCTTTAAAATTGTAATATTTTAATCAAAATCTACCTGCTGGTTTTGTGTAAAGCCCGAACAAACAAACAAACAATAAATATCGACGAATTCGGTTTCAGAAGCCCTGAATTCATTTATTTATTTTGGTACGCACAACCGATCACAGTCAAAATTATCATTCCAAATTCTTAAATTAAATTACAAGATTCTAGACCACAAAGGTGCACACACATAGAAACGAGCTTAAACAATTGGTTTATTAGAATACCACCCATTCAACGCATATAAACAGCATCAGAATTAGTCGATCTGAGTAGTTTGTTTTTAAATATCTTTGATTTTTGAAAATTTGATAATTTTATAATAGATAGACAGAAGATAGATTATAGTAAAGATAGATAGATATCAACAGGGCAGTACGTTTTATTATAATTTACTAATGTGAGTCACCGACGGGTATTTACCCATTGTCATTGACCTGCTAAAAAAGGACATGTGAACACTTTGAACCGGCATAACACTGAGTTTAATACTCGTACGGCTGTAGTTATATGACAACTAATTAGATATTTCCACTGGAACAAAAAGGATGCTACCTTTTTGTTCCATTGGAAATAGCAGTTAAGAAAATGGTAAAAATTGACAAAATGTTATTTATAGAATTACCTTATTTTGGAATAGGGTGGTTGACTCGCTTTTTTATATTATTTTTATTAACAACTAACTTTTGCCCGCAGCTCTGCCTGCGTAAACGTCTATTTTCCGCTACATTGGAAATCCCGAAACAAGCATAGATTTATATAAAAGCCTTAGAACCACTTTTACTTAAACTCTCGTATCTTAACGGCGGCGA
>WUAW01038077.1:2329-17576 GCA_017165845.1 Thaumetopoea pityocampa | reverse complement strand
GACTGGCGTTTGGCGCAGAAACAAAATCGACGTGTGCACCGCGTCGACCGGCGTTTGGCGCAGAAACAAAACCGACGTGAGCGGCGCGTCGGCTAACGGTTAAAAATAAATAAATGAATATTTGTCGCAGAAACAAAACCGACGTGCTGCGGCACTGCTTAAGGGTTGCACTCGAGACGTGGTGCGGCGTCAGCGTAGCGCCTTACCTGTGTTATATTGTAGAGCGTGGCACGGCTACTGAAAGTTAAATCGTAGCGCAAGTGTTTAAAGGAATTGCTCGTTTGGACAAAGGAATTCGAATAACTCGTTGTTTTGAAGCTTACTGGTGTTCGTGCGATCGATCACGGGTCGTTTGGTCACTGCCACGGCTGACGACGGGCCGCGGGTGACTTTGTAACTTACGATCTGCCGTGAACGTTCACGGCGCCGGCGGGTACTTAATCGGATGGACCGATTTACGTGAACAGTTTTAACAGTCTTCTGATCTTTTTCGAGCATTGCAGGTCTCTTAGAAATAATTCTGTGTATTCCAGATAGCTCTGCAAGAAAACCCGGTACATATTGACAGACCGTTACGAATATCCTTCTTGGATCATTGTAACGGCTCTAGTTGCAGTAATCATGTCCGTGTGTCTTCGTACTTGTGGCATGTTGATGAAGTTATTGTTTAAACAATTTAACTAAACTATGCAAAAACTAAGAAAAATTGAAAAGTCGAAACAAAATTCCATTTTTTTTATTGGTTCACCCATTACGTGCAGACCAAAGTCATTATATCGTACCGCCTGGTCTGGCGTATATAATTTGCACAAATTCTAGTCAAGTCTTTATTTCGGTAATATTTTCTTCATTACCATCACATTTTATTGTTTCTTAGTAGTTATGATGTCGATCTGACTATTACCACGTTGATTAGGTGATCGTTTCCGCAAATTTATTGCCTTAAATTAAAAACTTCGGCTACTTTTTAAAAAAAGTAGCCGAAGTCACAATTTTGTTCCAATTTTACAATATTGTTCACAATCGTTGACAATTGATACATAAAAAATATCAAATTCACAAATCAAACATTACAGTAAATTAATATAAAACACTAAAATAAAACATAAAGTAATGCTTCACTTAGGTGGCTGCCAAAACTCAATTTGTTCAAAACAAATTTGTTGGGAAAATTACTAATTTTAACGAATGTACGTTAAACGCTTGGCGTGGACGCCTATTTGTTACGTCTGAACAACAAAATTAAAAAAACTGCAATCGTAAAATACAACATTAATATCACGGTAGGTAACGAACGCGGCGACGACAAGTGATCTCGCTAGTCTAAGTGACACTAATCCGTTCATTCGCGAGTGAACTACCGCTGGGTGGGTCGCGCGCGTGTCCTCGCCGGCCGAGCGACGCGTTGTTTATGTTTTGATACGCGAGTAGCCAATGACGGGACTATGTAAAATAAATATATCTAAGTAGCATGTCACATAATTCTTTTTTTTTTTAATCAGGCCACCAAACGGTCTCAAGCTCAGTATCAAAGAGATCGATATCAAAGAGTCCGTATCATGAATATTTTTCAACTTATCAATTCATCAGTGAACTATAAATGACACCGGGATTGAAAATAAACAAGTGGCCCGCGTACAGGTCTGAGTGTACCGCTTACACACGCGCACACACGCAGACACACGGCACTGCGTGATTGATTTCGCTTAGTAAATTGTTTTTCTTTTTCTTTGAAATTTGCCAATCATTGAGCACACTGGGTTGTGAATTATAACGTTACCCACAAGCGAGCGGCTTGAGTCGTAAAAGAACGGTTATAGAATTTGCTGTATTCGGAAAGTAATCCAAGAGTTTGCAATTTACACGAGTACAAATGTTTTTGCCAAAGAAGCCACTAATTAGTAAAAAAAAGTGTGAGAAGCATTCCTACATGTTGAGCCATCTGCGGAAAAATTTGCGATCACAAGACACCATCAGAGTTGAAAGAACAGCATCACCAGGCTATCAATATAGTTACGTATGTTTTAAAAAGCTAGCGAAAACGAGAATTACACTAAAATGACGCACAATTCCATTGCTCTTCGTCCGTGCGGTCGGCCCTGCGGTCGTCACTCGCCAACATTAAAGTCACGTAAAAAGCGTATCTCGGATACACATAATTATATCAGGTGAATACAAAATTTGAATTGGTTTTGATAGTATGTGCACGTGAACCAGAACATTTGAAACTGCTCCCAGAGTCAGCAGGCTAAGTAAGTCGTGGATGGGTAGAGTTATCGGAAGTCGATGAGGGATAGATCCTACGAGTCCTGAAGTTGATGAGGAAATTAGGCGACGGTGCGGGGTAATAATAGTGACATTCGGGCTCATCCCATTGCTGCCGCCAGAAGCGGTCGAGGACGGTGTTATCCCACAATTCAACGAATTTCTGCTCACGTCAAACGCTGGTCATGGATCTTCTTCTACCTGTCGCCGTGAAGCCCAGTTTTTACCATTGATCCGCCTAGATGCTAATATTGGGCACTGTACAAAGGTTGTCTGGAAGAATGCACGGTGCGCGATAAGATCGCCCCGTGTGCACTTCACGTGATCGTAATATGATTTTTTTTTGCTAAAATGTGTTAAACTGGTGTGCAGTAAAGAGTTCTCTATTCCATTAGATAAATGCCTTCTTTTAGTGGCCCTGTGTCTAGCAGTGCACTTCACCGTGCTGACTGTGAGCGCCAAACAGTTTAAATAGATGTCATTATCTGTGCGATGCGTATAAATTCCAACTCCAAGTGGCAGCCGGTACGGACGCCGCGCCTTACGGTCGATCCCCTTAAAGTGCTCGGCGGTTCCTGCGAGTCACCGGCCGCTGATAGGGATATAAAGTCCCGCCGAGATTAAGATAAACGCGGTTACGCCGGCGGCATAAATCTTCCCCGGGGCAGATAAAAGGCTGGTCACGTGGCCGGCGGACCGCTGATTATTTCAGCGCAGTATCGACACCCGAAAATGGAATCTACCCTTAACATGAAAACGAGATAAATATGTTTAACAATTTTTTATTACACTATTTAACTTATGGTAAAGATAAGTGCAGTCGGAAATGATGATTAAGATGATGTAGGATTTATATAAGTCTACACAAAGAGAGCCCTACAAGGGTGTCCAGCGGTGGATAAATACAGACTAATGGTGATCAACAATCCGCCAGCTATAGGGATGATGATTATGACCCATGATGGTATTGATTATCACGTCAATAGTTATGAGTCCAAGTGGCAGGAGTGGCAGTACCGAAAAAGGGAAGATTTTCCGACCAGATGGACGTTATGTCGGGTGGGGCCTGCCACCGCCCTGTCGGTCCGTGTCGGGACATTGTACATGCGCTAAGTGGCTATCAAACCGCACCTAGTCGTTGCGTGCGGTACCTCTTGAGGTGTACTTTTTTGATGACGTAGCCGTATTGTCTCGTTCACCCTGGCACTATCCCAAAGCCAAGGTCTGTTGTTATTTCACTGCGGGTGGCTATGGGGCGTGTTAAAATGGCCGACTACTGATACGTCCCTCGTCGAGTCCAGCATCCCGTCGACTGATGACGCCATGCGGACACCAGTTGGAGCCCGTCCTGTCACGTACCCTCCGAATTACGGCGGAGACCAACTCTAAAGGAGATACCTATTAGAATAGTTAACCTATTTAAAATCCGTCTATGGTGAACCGTTACTCTGTGGCACCGGCATGGTAACAGCGTCACTCCATACCCTTCCGCGGGTGCTGTGACAACTAGACGAGGTATGCCATAAGATAATGGGCAGCGGCGTTATTATTCGATGAAAATCACCAAAACACCTGGAGATTATTGCAAATCCCACCACCTTAAGGAGGAGAGGGATGTCCACCGGTGGACTTCCACGGGCTGATGGCGATGATGACACAGTGGCGCCGCTCGGCCCGCGCCGGGGTGTGCGCCTGCGCTCGCACCGTTCATTATTACTGTTATATGGCACGGCACGTGACGTTCTCGCCGTGACCGCACGGGCCGCGGCCGCACGCTCGCAGACCGCAAGCCGTAGTTCTGTTACAAGCATATACGTTTCACTTCAAGTTGGCGTCGTACACACTTTTAACAACTGCGTAACGTGTGACACTTCATCTACAGCAGCGTGCGCACACGTGAGGCGAGCCCGTGCGCCGCGCGCCGCTGGCCCCCTCGGAGCCCCGTCTTGACGTTACTTGCAGTGCGACGGATTACAGTGCTATTAACTCTGCACCGGTGTGTTTTGTGCTGGTCCTCCTAATTGTCGGGTGTGTGGGTTCTCCTAATTTGACTTACGAGTCAAATATATTATTTTATAAAATGCTTTTTATAAAGTGCTTTATCATTTGTAACAGAACTTCTATTACAAATGATAAAGCACTTTTTTTTTATGAAAAATGGTAATTTTAATAAAACTTATATGTACATATTTACTGAAGTATCGGCAAATAAGAAAAAAATAATTCTATTCGAAATGGGGCCACGAATCTATGAATTTACGCACTGTTTCCATGGGAAATTTAGCCACTGCTTACTCCAGAGATTTTTAAGATGCAATGTCGTTTAGAGTAGGTCACGCCCTCTAAAACTGACAATAAATTGTAGTCAAACGGATTCAGATCTCGACTAGACGAGGGGCTGTTTTCAGCTCTTATAAAGTCCTGAAGGTTGATTTCGAGCCAGACTTGGATAGTTTGTGCCTTATGACCAGGTGCTGCTCACAAGAACGAACTTCGTGAACTTTCCAGTCCTACTAAAAATTTCACGGTACATTTTAGAAAGTGTATTGCTGAGAGGTTTCACAACATGATCCAAAACGGTCTCTTGATCCAAAACGGTCTCTTGATACACTTTGGCTGAAGTCTTTTCTCCTTTTTCACAAAAACGAAGCTATGTGACTCGTTGATAAGTCACCCCCGACCAAATCATAATTAACGCAGGATGATGACCACGTTGTACCGTTCAGACCATTTGGGCAGCTTCTTTAGAACTGTGTGCGTACACTTCGACATTTTGCTTGTTGTAATGTTCTTCAATTGTGAGTTTTTTTTTCATCAGTAAAGAGGATATTCCTGTGCCTGTTACCTGCGTATCGGGACAGAAGGCGTTTTGATCGATCCACTCTTTAACTGTGGGGATTGATTTAGGGCATGTCCTGTAAACCGACGATAAGCACCGCGCTTCAGGTCTTGTTTTATTACACGCGACCGAGTCCGAGCGGGAATCTTCATTTCTCGCGATAAGATTTTTTTGTTTCCTAATTGGGTTTCGGGGAATTCTAGCTTTAACAGCATTAACAGCCTGTGTAGTTTTAACAGCACGCGGCTGCCGCGATCTTTTATGCTCTTCGACAGAGAACGTGCAGGTATATCTGGCGACAGCACGACATATGAACATAGAGCTGACACCAAGCTTTTGAAGTATCTTGAATATGACGGTCGGCTCTGTACTCACTTTGTACGAGTCAATCACTGCATCCTATTTTCTTTAACACGATGTGGCGATCTACTTCGCTACATACTACACATCCTCAACAGATGGCGCAGTTCTAAAGTGACGATATAATATGGAAGTCTGAATCACGCGCATGAAGTTTAATAGCGACTTAGCGTATATACAACGTCCCGACATCTACCATCGGGGCGGTGGCGAGCCCCGCCACACATAACACCCCTCTAGCCGGAAGATCTTCCCTTTAGCGATACTGCTACTGCTGCCACACTTCGACCTATAGCTGGTGACGTAATCATTAACGTCATCATGGGTAATTAATCATCTCGCTATAACCCCATTCCATATTGTAATTTGATAATATAGAAAATATGCATAATATGTAAAATGGTGGAAAATCGAAAGAAGTTTTTAATATAATTAACGCTTTGTAAATTTAAAATAATTAAAGAGTTGAAATAAAATTAAAAAGTTTTATGTAACAGTATTGATGGTTAGACTGGTTATAACGTCCAACCGTAATTCGTAAAGTTAATTGTAATGTACATTCAAACTATTGTTTTCTATTTATTTCTCGTTTTATCAGTTTCCAGCGGTCGTGTTAACACTCGCGCCCCGGCTGCACTCGTCTCTCCACTCGTGTGTGTGTTTAGGTATTTATTTTATCGAGTCCACTTTGTTAACGTTTGACACTGACACGTACAGTTATAAAAGAAGTTAATTATGCGTCGGTAGGTCAAATAGGTATATATACAATGGGTGGAGCGGTTTAATCAAGAAACGAGAAAGGAACGCTCCAGTGGAGGGGTTCAAAACAAATGAGCAAAAATCAAACGATACAGCGGACACAGAGCAAATGAAAATGAAAGTGTCGGCAGGGGGCGCCCGGTAGCGACTGAATAAATAGCTACTGGACCGAACAACTTGTATAATATTAAAGAGGTCAAACGCGTAGCGTACTGAGACGGCAGGCGAGTCACACACGAGCGCGGTGCCGGCGCGGGCGCGAGCATTAATTAAATGTACGGACGTCCATATATTCAGTGTTCCACTGAAATTAAATTAAATGAATAACAGTCATTAATAACCGACCAGGACGACTAAGTATATTATGCAAATTGTTCGGCTTCCATTATTTGAATCATAAAGGGGCACACCGTAGCACGAATACGCGATTCATTTTAGTACAAAGGAACAGGTGTTGACTGTGCACTTTTAAAGGGGCTCAACAACAGCGTCTACTTAAGTGATTATCACCAGCGAGCGTGTCCGCGAGCGAGCCCCGCGGGGCACGGCGGCTGGACACAGATGTGGAGACACGTGCGCCGGTTCGGTCCTAGTTTCGCACACCGACGGAGCCGCGGCTCGACGTGATTATAAATGGCTTCAGTTAGAAATGCTCCTCTGTATCTCGGATACTTTACCGTTCCCGTGGGACAGCTTAATTATGAGAGTGCGGTCCGACGGCGCCGGCGCGACCGTCACCACGCGCGACGGATGCCTGCCGACGCAGTGCTCGGGAGGAGCGACGCGCCCGCGCTGGGCCCCAACAGTGTATTGTGGACACTTTTGTTTCACACACATTGATCTAGCCCCAAATTAAGGTTCCTCTCGTCTTGGGTACTAGACGACGATATAATACATACTTATATAAATAAATGCTAATGCATATATACTAATATTATAAAAAAGTAAAATTTGTTTGTTTGTTAGTTTGTATGTAGGGTTTACCCCTGCAAAATTGAATACCTTCTGGAACAAATGATCTAATTCTAAAAATGTGTTCACTGGTAAAAAGCTACATTATCCCTTAATGCTGTAGGCTATAAATTATATTTATATGTTTATTACAGGCTAGTATTATTAGTGTACGTATATTACAGGCTCAACAATTACACGTTAGGTCATAAAATTCTAGACGAAATAGATAAATATTCTGTAGCCATCAGTCGTTCGTTCGCTAAAAGAAGAAAAATCAGTACCAACATTAAAAAAGTATTTGAAGAGGCGTTAATGAAAAGGAGCGGCCTGGTTTTATTACGTTATCTCTTTCGTTTTATTGGGCATTACGGGCCGTTACGGCGGCCCCGGCCCCTGCCTGTCCGCCAGAGATTTATTTAGAGTCCACCCTCTCAAGTTTAACAAGGATTTTTAAAGAACGGGAAGTTTTAATAAAGACGGGTCCTCAATACGTTAACAATTGCCGTGGAGGTGGGCGTCGCACTCATTAACTGAACGGACTTGTTCACAACGCGTGCGCACAGGCGCGACGACCCGCGAGCGCTGAATAAAATATTAAATATTTCACAAAATAAATACAATTCAATTTCTCCATCCTCCTTTCACCGTCGGAGTACTGGGCGCACGGCGGTCACCACCCCTACCTCGTGCTCATCCCCGCCACCCGAACGAAGCGATTTGCTTCTGCGTTCACAATACGTGCAGCCGAAGACTGGAATAGTCTTCCCGCGTCAGTATTTCAGTATACTGATACCTCGTATGCATATTCAAGTTAATGCGGACCGGTAAAAATGCAATCAGCATTTGAACTCAAAACAACTGATAATTATAAATTCAATAGAGATTTTATTTTTTCACAAATGTTAATGTATTAATGAAAATTTAATCAAAAATCAGAAGATTCTGTAATATAAAATTCTCTAATAAAAGGTTTTAAAATACTTATAGAATATTCTAGAAGAGTCTAGAAGTTTATAAAAAGTACGGATAAAAAAATGTAATTGTTTGCTGTTTTTAGGCGTATACCCGAGTATATGGATAGCCCTTGATGATTACCACAACATATATAAAAATGCTTTAGAAAGATACCCAACGTTTGCTACCCTTAAAATGTATATCCAATTTTGAACTTTGAGTTTGAAATTCTACATGAAGCCGACATAGCTACTGGCTCAGACTCGGCATGGACGCCTGAGGTCAAACACACACAGTTTCATCTTTTCACAACCAACGGAGACGGTCAACGGTCAACGGCTGAACACCTCCTTTCTGTCGAGGATACAATCTCGCCCATACGATGAATATTTTGATCATTAATTTTTTGAATTAATGTGTTTTTTACTTATGAATATGATTAAAAATACAAAATATATAAATAAATACAACATATATAAATTGCAGTGAACGGGAGTGACTCACACTCTTCACCCGGGTAACATATACACTGACAGCTGACATATTTTATAGATGAATTACAAAATTTCTATTATTTTTTTGCTGCTATATACGAAAAAGCCGCTTTTTAACTGTCAATTATAAGGAGGAAAGGTCTGGAAGGCATCTTAACAGCAGTTGAAGTTTACTTCGCGTGCGGGCCCCCACTCTCCTGAACAGGGTTTGCTGCTGTCGGTGCTGGTTCGTAGTAGATTGAACTCGGGGAAGCGTGACACGAACTTTGAACTCAAGCGCCCAACCGGCCGTTGGAACTCAAGAAAAAGTACTTTTTGTGTTGCGTCATTTCAGTTAGGGTGGCCAGGTCGAAGAAATTTGGAATAGAAGAAATAGATTTGGTAGGAAATAGAAAACGCACGAGACAATCACAACCCGTTGCATACAAATTCGCGCCATTTTTAATAGTGTAAAATTTTTCTAAGCTATGAAATTCATAGACTAAAATTATAAATATTTATTATAGAAAATCACACCATACGAGAACATCGCACGTTATAATAAACCCGTGCGAAACGCTGAAATAAATCCGCGCGGCGCCGGGCGCCGGGTCGCGTTCGGAGGCCGGTCCGGCCGCGTCGGGTCGCCGCCGACCTTTTCTATAGCGCCGAGTTTCATTTTAGTGTTGTATATTTTTTATGAGATGTTAGCTGTAATAAAGGCGGTGTATTTGGTCGCTCGTCAATATGACCGCAAAGGAGCGCACGTTTACAACGCGCCAGCGCGTGGCGTGTACGTGTGCTCCCCATCATCCTCAAGGACATGCGACGCCGTCGTGTGGTTGTTGTTGTGTCGTGTCGTGTGTTGTTTGTGTCGCGCCCTCGGCACGGCGGTATGCGTTCAGATATTATTTCCCCCCTCCCCGTAAATAAAAATATAAAAGGTCCGCTCAAATCTCCATATGTTGTTACAATTTTCCAACATCGCTCCCGTAGAAAAATTTACACATTTAATTTATATTAAAAGGGTTGTTTTAATGACTCGAGCCATGCAATCATAGCATTAGTGTAATTTTAAATCCATTTATTTCAGTACATATATTATAAAATTTTTAAAGTTCAAAATTTGTAAATCAAAGATATAAAAAAGAAACTGCTCAAATCGACTAATGAAGGGCGTCTGAAACCAAATCCGTCGATGTTTGTTTGTTTGATCAAACTTCGCTCAAAAATCAGCATTTAGATTTGGGTCAAACTATTAGTCTCAAAGCTGCTACTCCGACTTAAATACTGCGACTTGTTTAATCAAGATCGGTGCAGTAGAATTGAAGATACAGCTTGATCCCTGTTTTAGTAGCCACCGTTAAGGTACGAGAGCTCAAGTAAATGTGGTCACAGTTACACACACACACACACACACACACACACACGCATGCACGCACGCACGCGCACACACACACACACACGCACACACACACGCATGCACGCACGCACGCGCACACGGGCACACACAAGCGTGGCGGGAGGTCATGCGGGCTGTTAGTATTTCTCCAACAGATGCAATTCAACGTTGACGCACATTGCACGCGAAGTTATTTCTGCCTCGAACACCGCTTCGCAAGCCATAAAACGTGCGTTCTCACCGCGGGTCGAACCAGTTCTTCCGTGAAGAGCCAGCGGTGGCCGGTGCACCGTCGCCGCACATAATGCACGACGCCGTGCGGGGGCCGCGCGCGGTGCGCCGTGCATACATAAGTCTCCCGTGAGCGCGCATCTCATCATAAAACGCGTGCGTGAGGACCGCAAACACACGCCTCATTAGTATTCCGGGCGCGCGCCGAGATGACGGTCGCCGTGCGGTGCGGCGCGGCCGCGCGGGGCTTACGGCTCTTGTTACTTTGACCGTCCAACTTCGTCCGAAATTCTCACAGCAGTTATTCATAACTCATATAATCTTCAAGGGACTGAGGAATGGACGGGATCTAAGAAGACTTTAGTTTCCGTAAAATTTATTGTTGTCTCGAATTCTCATCCTCTTTACGGTTATAAACAGCCTCGTGTAACTCCCAGTTGTACTGTCAGCGCACCCAGTAGTACTGTCAGCGCACCCAGTAGTACTGTCAGCGCACCCAGTAGTGCTTTGATCTAGTTTAACTTTTTGCACCCACTGCGAACTGCCGGTGCGTCGCCGTTAGACACATTTATAACTCTAAAGCTACACAATTTGCTTACAAAATTTCAAATTAACTTTATTAAAGATCTCTATGGAAAAGTATACCAACATATGTTTTGATAAGATTTTACGGTTGTTAATTTGGAATTTTAAGCTTCCAGATCTGTTATTTGGATAAAATAAATAAAATGACCTACATAATATTTTGTTATTATCAATGCAATGCAACTCTTTTATGTTCAAAATTGTGTATATATATTGTTAAAACTATGTATAAATTCACATATTACTAGTTAAAATATAATAAAATGTTTTATTTCATAATAAAATATCTGTAAAATAATACGTAGAAGAGCTTTAATTTTTATTTTATTACACATTATCGGTACTTAGCTCACAATAGATTTGTTACAAATTTTAAATTAGTATTTTGTTGATTATTTATCGTTATTTTATTTGTTTTTATGTAATGCAATGGACTCACACGATGAACTAATTTAATGGGCAAAAATGAAGTTACAAAAGATCAATGGAAAATCTAGATGATACGGCAGTAAGTTATTATCGCTGCAGGAATACCACTGCGCCTACTTTTCGCCAAACTAATAAAGGTGAATACACATTGTGGAATGGATTCAGAATGCGCAATCACTTAGTTCACGAAGAACCGTAGAAAGTAGCAGCTGGATATCGAGAAGGAAATAAGACCGCGAGAAGCGTGGAAATAAACGATCCGTAAACTTTGATAAACATCAATACTGCTAGAGAGGAGCCAGCAGAAATGAATACTGGACGTGCCACTACTGCTGTAGCAGCTGTATAAGCCTGGAAATTCTTCCAGATTGATTGATTCAAAGAAGATGAAGCTTAGTTCTATACTAAAACAAAATCTGTACAGATAAGACTTGAAAATTGTGAAAACGAAAAAGCGCATATAAACGATAGCTAGTGTCGATAAAAAGGTCACATACTCTTCCATCAAGAATCCAGGAAAAGTATAGCCCTTCTTAATAATTCTCAAGAATAACAACACGAGTGTCACTACAGATTTCGTAAAGACAAAGTTGCTAAGTGAGGAGTGAACGAAGAAGTTAGCTAAACCAATTGTATGATTGTAAACGACCTGGTCATAAGAGACCTGACTGGCCGATCAAGATGTATCAGGCACACCACACGGGACGGAACAAACATATTAAAAATTTAATATTATCAGAGAGAAAGTGTTTAGAATATTTTATAGAGCTCTCATATGCCAACAGACGTGCTATTATAAAATTGTTAAATGCCAAATTTTCAAAAATCAAAGATAATTAAAAACAAACTACTCAGATCAACTAATTAAGGGTTTCTGAAACAGAATCTGTCGATGTTTGTTTGTTTGTTTATTTGTTCGAGCTTCACGCAAAAACCAGCGGCTAGTTTTTGATTAAATTGTTACATTCTTAAAGGTACTATTCTGGCTTAATTAATGCGGCATCTATCATCAAAATCGGTCGAGTAGAATTGAAGATACAGCTTGATCCCTGTTTTAATATTTGTCGCTTAGGTACGAGAAGTCAAGTAAAAGTGGATAATTTTTTTTATATAAATCTATGATTGTGTCGGGATTTCCTATGTTGCAGAAAACCGACATTCACGCGGGCGGAGCCGCGGGCAAAAGCTAGTATAATATAAAGCCGCATGGGCCAACCACCCATAAAATATACAGGGTCCGTAGTGGGTTCGGCGTAAATTCATTTCACTGTTTTAACTTATACGATAGCGTTAAACGTTAATGTCGATTTAGAACAGGTGTTGTAATCCATTTCTTGTGTTTAAAAATTTAATATTGTTATAATGTAATATTCTTCACAAAAATTATATATAATAAATTTATATTTTATAATTATTTACTATTTTATATCGGTTCTACGTGCGAGGATTATACATTTCTGGTTGAAACAATCTAGTGGTAGTTATGAGCGGCGCGTCCAAGGTATCGACCACTGAGTGATCATTATCTTGACGGTTTCGGCAGACAGTGAACGCACGTATTGTACGGCGGTATTAACGAAATTACTTAATAGCGCACCGTTCAAAGTAATTAATGGTTGAAAGGGACATTCACAATTTACTTAATCACAATAGCGACTATTAGTCAAAATATACGTTTTATTTATACATGAACTTATGGAGTATTCCCAGATAAGACACACACGCACATACACACACAGACACACAGAAATACACACACGCGCACGCACACGCACACACACAAGTTATACACAAGTAAAATAATTGTTATTTTATCTATATTAATAATAAGAGTATAAAGAGGTGAAATTTGTTTATATCTAAGTTTGTGTGTAGGGAATAATCTCCGGAATTAATGATCCAATTCTAAAAAAATGTCTCACTGGTAGAAAGCTACATTATTTCTGAGTACTCCAGGCTATACATTATAATTACGAGTATATCACGCATATTAGGCGAGCTGTCAGTGTTTGTCTAGCAAGTCGGATAGCAACACGGCTATGACGAGATTATGGCGCACGTCCGAGAGGGTTCCCGAGGAGGTCCACGTGAGCGGAGCAGCGGGCAACAGTTAGTAGCATATGAAAGTAAATATTTGTTTTATAACTTTATTAAAATCGGGCGGCGGCGGGGCTCCGCGGGCCGCCCGCCCGAGCCCCACCCGCCGCGTGCTGGCGCCGGCGGGTGCAGCGCCCAGCTATGACTTGAACGCTGTTTTTTGTTAATAATATCCTTTAGTTCCCATGTCCGTGTAGCGCGGCATTTTATATTTATAATTACTCCTTCTCTCTTACTATTGTGTGTTGTCGCTAAGGGCGCGTTAAGTGAATGGTGCACGCTAAAAAGACTTATTGTATTATACTTGACTTGTATTATACATTCGACCCGAAGTAAATCTTCGCTAAATATTTAATAAAAATATATAAAATACTAAATGAAACTTTTAAGATGTGATATTGGAGGAGGATGTTGCGCGTAGTATAGTCGGCGATGGTATAGATTCGTGTGGAGGGAGCTGGTGAACGTTGTCGCCGAAGTCGTCAGTCACGTCACTACCAAGGTCATACGAAAGCGTTTCAGGACCGAAGCGACCTTTAGCAATGGAGTACACGGTGACAATTATTTTTATATCATACATTTATTATTGTTACGGATACGGAAGACGAAGGTTATTGTACTGGCTTTGGTTAATTTCACGAACATTTTTAACACGGAAAACCATGATTTCTTTCATATATTCTTGTATAATATATCATATGATCTCCTCGGAACTGAAGGGATAATTTTCGAATTACCTTCAAGGACATCAGTTGTCGGTTCGTATCCATATTTTTATGTTGGTACTCGATTCCGAAACAATGCTTCAGCAGACTTAGGTTTTCCTTCGAATCGACTGTGGTGATTTGTATTGCTTTGATCTAAATCAGATCTTTAAAGATAAATGATGCGAAGCCGCTATGGGTCGCTAGTTTAATATAAACAAAATTATACTAGATAATGAATTGAACTATTATTCAGGACAGTCCGTCCGTCCGTTAGGCCGAAGGGAGAGTTGATTGGACGCAGACGGACGAACATCGTTCATTATGCCGCTTTATAGGGAGCGGGGGCTAAGTACGCTACCGCAAGTCCTCGGCCTGACGACTGTGATGATGTGTGAATCGAAGATAAGGTGGTAAACAGTTTATGGGATGCGTAAGTAGTCCTTTATAAGGACATTATTCAACAATAGCGAAGAATCTTGGGCCGGTTCAGAGGCGACGCGACCGAGTGCGTGGTGCGCGCGGCGCGGGAAGTGTTTAGAGAAAATTCAAAATTACCTGAAATAAAAGTGTTGAGCGTCGCCGACGGGGAGCCGGCGGCAGCCAGCAGGCACAGCGCCAGCAGCGCCCGCCGCGTGCCGCTCATCGCTGCTGTCTTCTAACTAGCGCTTAACAATATGTGTGTGTGCGCACATTTATTTTGTCTAATATCATTTATTTTTACTATTATATTACACATTCCTGCAGAACTGTCGTCCGACGTCACCGCGCCCTGCAACAACGGAAACACTTTGTTTTACACGGGCCCGTGCGTCACGCGCCGGCGGGGCAGGCGGTGCGCGCCGGCCAGCGCGACGTGCGGATTTATATATACACCTTGAATTATAGTGGAGCCATTTAGATCAGTCGCTTAGTGTTTTAACATCTGTAAATGTCATTTCGAAAATATTTCATTTAATGTAAAAAATATTTTTTTTTCTCTAAACTAAGAGACTATTTGTTTATTGTGTGAACTATAAGAAGCGGCCTCCGAGAGACCGCCGCACCGCACCGCAGCGCCCCATCGTGCCGACCGTCACTCCGTGAAAGCGCTGATGACGTCTGTGGGGCCCCGTGAAGCCATCCACAACGTCAGTTACAAAATACTGTATTCATTTATGTTATCAATAATGTTTGTAGTGTATCGTACGCGCGG
>WUAW01038076.1:2524-16541 GCA_017165845.1 Thaumetopoea pityocampa | reverse complement strand
GTCTCAGAGCCGTAAGTCATCACTGGTAACACACATTGGTTGTACACCTTAGTTTTCAGGCACTTAGGGATATATACTGGGGGTCCCTGAATATCACATTATAAATACAAAAGGGAAATCACTTGGGAAACCCTTTCAATTGGTTTTAATTTCTGGTGAAACCTGTTGTAATGCTAATAAAAGGGAAACCCTTTACTAAAGCCTTTTTTCAAATGTTTACCAATTCGGTCCCTGGATAAGTATATCAACCTGTCACGAATCACTGATATTCAGTATTGTACTATATAGAAATAAGAAGCTCGAAATAACATTTTATTATAAAATACCGGTATTAATTGCTAAGCACATTTCGAAATTTGTTTAACAATACAGGCGATATCCTGTATTAGATACATACAGGCTTTTCTAGTACGAGTCATGATAGAGTCCAATAGGCTCTAGTCAACAATTACTGGCCTGCGTCTAAAGAAATAACAATTTTAGAGAAAAGTACCAAGTATATTTTAGATATTCAATTGCGAAATACGTTTCGACAAATTTCGGGTCGTTTAAGTAATGTGGAAGATATTCTGACAACCATCTTAATATACCATTTAATTTACCCTGTAACGAGCAGTCTTGATTTATGCTTCTTTTATTTTTGTAACGCGAAATGTAAAAAAGTTACATTCTAGCAACACCATGACCAACACACCCTTAGTTACATTGCGAACATTTGCCGGAAAATGGTGTCATTTTAAGAGTAAATGGACTCCGTCAACTACAAATTATGAGAAACGGCATGTATTTTTTTTAAAGACAACTCCCGCGTTAGGATTTATTCCTGTGTCGCGGGGACTTTACAAACATTCAAATAACGGAAACACAGAACACCCAGACACAGAACAACAATTGGTGGTTCACACAAAGTTGTTGTCCCGTGTGGGGATCGAACCCACAACACTCGAGAGCGCAGTGGACGTTTCAACCACTGCGCCATCCGTGCAAATTTTTGCCATTACTATTAGCAAGTTTATTATTTGTTAATATTACAACTTCATAACCACTTAGATCGTATACGGACAACTTAGTCGTGGCGGCCTGCTAGAGCGTATTAAAATAAATTCCCAACACCAATACCAGCGCATACCAGGTCTCGCCTATATGTTCTATGATATCAGTAACTCCATTACAATTTGGCCCGGGTGTCACTGCGAAAGAAATTACAAGAATAAAAATCTAAAACTAGATAATATTAATGTCTAGCCTTAATAGTATCATCATCTTATCAGCCCACAGACGTCCACTGTTGGACATAGGTCTCCTCTAATGATCGCCGCACCGAGCGGCTATGGGCTGCATGCATCCATCGAGCCTGCGTATTTCGGCAAGTCATCGGCGAACTATTATATTTAGAAATAAATACCATAATATTTACGTTCCAAAATTTTATAAAAAAAACCAGTACTCACTGGTTTACACACAGTACATACACAATGCCTAGATACTGATTGATAGAACTGATTTCTTATATCGCAGAATATCCTTCAAAATTTTTCAGAAAGGACTTATAGGCAAATATATACGGCCTAATCCTCTCCCGGTCAAGGGAGTTCCGCGCCCCCGGAGTGAACGAATATGGACTGAGAACGGATTGTTGAATTTACGTGTAACGGTTATTTGAAATCTCTCGAAAACTAAAATTTTCACGTATACATTTTGTAATAATTTACTTTTTTTAAATATTTTTAATAGCTCTGCTAGGGTTACCCAAGGGATCAGATTTAGTGATAAGACCGTCCACCGTGTAATTTTCTTTTATTTTTGTCTCTTTTCTGTATAAATTTATATTTTGGTGTGTCAATACATTATACTCTTATCTATTCTTCGAACTGATCGCTAAAACCCGAATAAACGACAGTAATTTCCAACCGCAAGGCATATCACAATCAAACAACATGTATAACAATTGAGATTATTTATATTGGCAACATTTCTTAGAATAATCGTACACAATAAATAGATAGATAAATAAAAGCTATGAACAAACGCATCGGCTGTTTACAACTAAAAGCTTAGCTATATTACAATTCACTACATACAAAAATAAATTATAAAAACTTTTAACAAAATGCTCTAAGGAAGGAGGATATTTATAGCCATTTAACATAATTTGTATTAGTGTTGAAATTTAAATAAAGATATTTTTTTTAAGTTCTGGTTAAAGCCTGGCGACATGTTAAATTCTAATTTGCAAAAGTATTTAAAAAACCTTTTTGTAAATTAGATTTTTACAAATAAATTTTGCACTTAATTAAAAATTATTTAATTTTTGCGCTCAATTGCAAAAACTTTTCCACTAAATTTCAAAAAATTTGCACCAAGACGCAAAAAATTTTGCACGAGATCTTTGCGCACCTTAATCGCTGGACTCTTAGATCTTATGTATATTACAAATGCTTAATGTAACATCTGTCGGTTAAATGTACTCAAATATAATTATTAGACGTTGTTGTACCTAAGTAAGCCCGCACCGTAATTAGTCTGTATTCCATCACCGTTTCAGTATTAAAATCACAGCCAAATAAATTGTACGAGAATTTAATGTATTGCAAATTATTCATAATTATGACTTCCTCTGACTCTGCGGGTGTGAGATCGAATTAATCTACGACTGTAATTCTGACTATAATGCATATACAATAATTATAAAAAAACCTCTAGTAACATTTGAATAAAAACAATGGGTTTCGTTGGATTTCATTGCATGAAACATAAAAAAGTGTAGCATTTATAATCACAGGATTTGTAATTTTATCTGTATCGCATATACACTAACCATAAAACAACGTCAAGTAACATTTTAATTAAAAAAAAATGGTTTCATTAAATTTGAATTCACTGAATCAGACAACAAAAAAAGTGTAATATTTATAACCACAAAATTTGTGATTGATTGATTTGTGGTTTGATTTTATTTGTATTACATATATACTAATCATAAAACAACGTCTAATAACATTTTAACAAAAAAAATGGGTTTCACTGAATTTGATCAAATGAGACACAAAAAAGTGCAGCATATATAAGCACAAAATTTATTAGTAATTACTTAATATAAAGTTTTTCATATTAAAATCACAACTTTCATTATTATAAAAAATATATTCTATGTACACACGATTTCTATAGTAATATTGCTCAATTTAGTTAATACTACAAAATTTAATTGGTTTCGTTAGTGCATTAAATACATATGATAGTAACTCGACCACTTTCATAACTAATCAGAGATCTTGGCTTAAAAAAAAATCTCACATACATAATATGGTGTTAATGGCGTTTATTATTTATTGTTTGTTACATGTTTATTGTAAATTATTTAACTAAATTAATTCATTATTTTTATATATTACCGGCAAATACCAATCAATACTCTCCATCCAAAGGTTGCCTGGAAGAGATCATTATTATCGATAAGGATTACCCATTGTAACACTTTTCACATTTGTTTTATTCTTTGTGTAATTGTTTTTGGTGTGTCAATAAAGAGTTATCTTTCTATGGTGTGGTGTGTACAAGGAATTATGATACACAACCTAGTATTGTTGCGACTGAAGTCAAAGATTGTTGTTTTTGCAAAGAATATGGGTGTTGGGTGGCTTCGGATAACTAAACACCCCATAATCCCTACGAAGATTAATGGAAGAATAGATGAGTTGATGATGACAATGATTATTACAAAACTTTTAACTTTGGTACTCGGTTTAAAGCGTACTTCAGACATCGGAAATATACAACAATATTTAACCCACTAATCTTCGCTTTTACAATGAAGTGTAATATAATTAACAA
The DNA here is from genome assembly GCA_017165845.1 of Thaumetopoea pityocampa. Taxonomy (NCBI): domain Eukaryota; kingdom Metazoa; phylum Arthropoda; class Insecta; order Lepidoptera; family Notodontidae; genus Thaumetopoea; species Thaumetopoea pityocampa. The sequence continues at coordinate 12,707 of WUAW01038076.1, read as the reverse complement.
GCCTTCGTAAACCGTAGATATTTGACAATTTGATGTTCAATGTAATGTTGTAACGAACTTTATCGATAACCCAATGTCTTGTTAATCGCAAAACATTCCGCAAAAATACTTCTGTAATACCAGCTATCGATACGATAATAATAAAAATATGAAAAATTATATCGAATGTATGATCCAAAGAAAATTAATACAAAAATAAGTTAATCTCATATATAATATTTAAATGCATATTTAAATTCAAAGCGCTCAGTACAGAAGCATCATTACTTTATGGTAGATCTATTTTTTTTTAAATATAGATAATATTCTACTGGTACTTATGAATTTTCGTCATTCAAATTTCATAATAGATTTATATAATCACACCTCTTGTTCAAACTGTTTCAACTCAAATCTCTAGAGATAACTTCATTCTGATCCTTTTTACTGGTAATGGGGGGTACTTTTTATTCAAAAATATTGACTTCTAACGCCATCTAGGAAGGACTAGCAAAAACTTTACTATTTTAAAAATATTACTTTATTATTTTAAAAATATTATAATAAATATTATTTTAAAATTTATATTTTTCATATTCGAATTTTTCATATATAGCGAATTAATATAAGAATTTATGAACCTATGTATATCCTATATATTAACAAATAAAATATTCATTCTCCATACAATTCCACAACCAATATAATCAAATCAGAAATAAGAAAACACGGTTATCGGTTAAGCCGAGAATTTTGAGTTGAATCACTTTTAATGTAGGAATATTAATGTATTAACGTAAGTAAGAAATAGATAGGTACAGTATAAAGCTTCATAAAATCTGTGTAATATCTGTATAATATATATTCTATCCGTGTAATATATAATATATGTATATTCTAGTTTGTACATTGGAGTGGCCGAGTTGGTGTTTTCCTAAGGCATTACTAAATAAATCTATCCACTATGAACATAATAGCGTGAGTGAACTATGAACGAAGGTTTGCTGTGGTTACTATAAAATTATTAACAGTTTTCATTATTATCGTAAAATGGTCGAAAAGAGTCGAGTGAGCGCGGTCAAGGTCAGAATTTCACGAAAATTATATTCCCGACCTATACAAATAAATAAAATTAGAGTCTATAATTTCAAAAATATTTTTTTTAATCTCACACGGTTACTTGCACGTTAAAAAGCCCCAAACACATGTTAATTCTTTGTTTGTTTTTTATTCGGACGAATTTCCGCAGCAGCTCTACTAATATTGACGAGACTTAATGGCAAGTAAAGAACTTTATAGAGAGTAATTTAATTATATGAGATTACTTTTATGTAACATTTTAAACACGAGAAATTGGGATCAAAACTTATGTTAGTCGCCCACGCAGGCGGAGCCGCGGGCAACAACTAACAAGAAATATAATATACGTGCATTAAAAATGCTAAGAGCCAAGATTCAAATATTATTACCATTACCAAACCATACAGCCGATCCCTAAATAGATGGATTGACGATATGCGAAAACACTCGAATCATTCATGGACGATCAAAGCAACAAACTGACGATCATGGAAGAAAACGGGGCTGCCAATGTCAAAACAAAAAAGCAACTAAAAATTTTTATTATTAGTATCACCTACTGTGGGTACGCTAGTCTTTTAGACCATATCGCTTTTTTTTGAGGTAGTTAAATAATTTACAAAAGGCCCCTATGCCCAGACCATGTATCACATTTTATTGCTTCTTGGAAGTTTTGATGTCATTGCGACCATTACCGCGTTGACTAGGCGAAATAGCGACCGGCCTATGGCTATGAAAAAACATGATCGCTGCAATGTTAATCACAGTTTCACTCCAATAATCACATATTTTTTACACAAATTTACATATCAGAAATGAAATATCACAATAAACTAATACAAAATATTAAAATAGCACTTTAGATGAAATAATTTTTCACCGGTGTTGCTGCCAAAAAGTCAATAATTACAACTAAAATGGTAGAAATTTTAAAAAGTAGCTATAAGCTGACAAACATAAGCAAGAGGAGTTAGTAACGCGAATGTTTGTTCCAACTATCAAAACCCCGCTCACATGATCTCCCAACCCACAAATATCGTGTTATATTTACTCTTCCGCCGGGAACTTGCAGACCGCGTCGTTGATGGCTTTCGCCACGTACTGCACGTTTGAAGGGTTGAGTCCGCAGATGTTGATACGGCCAGACTTAAGTAGGTAGATGTGATACTCTTGGACCAGAAACTCTGCCTGCCGCTGGTTCAATCCAGTATAGGAGAAAAGACCGATCTGTTTAACGATGTGATCCCAGTTTCCGGGTGTGCCAAGTCTGGGGAGAGAGGATCTTATTGAGATGTCTTATTAGCCAATAGGGTAGACGAAATATAGCTAATTTGTCATCAAGATCAGCCTGAATAAATTCGCACAGTGCGCCAGAACGAATGATTTTAACCTTTTCCTCCGTTTATCCGCTACTCTAGAGAGATTTCAACGGATGAAAGGCATTTTTTACGAGTGGAAATGTCTGACGCATTCGGCTACATCGAGGCCACTATAAACCAAAGTGAGGAGTATTCTTTCTCATCAGTGCGCTCTGTGTCCTCATCATCATATAAGCCCACAAATGTCCACTACTGGACATAGAGGTCTTCCTCTAATGATTGCCACACCAAACAGCTATTAACTGCCTGCATCCATCGATCGCCCGCACGTGGCCTGTACTTTACCATTATAATTTATTAATCCATTGAGTTATATCCGTGAGCTTATTGTCACACAAGGAAACTTCAACTATAGTTTTCCATAGCACATTGAGTGAGTTTATTTAAGAGACAACGAATTAAAGATCATGTCTGTGCGATAGGTATGTACTTATTCCTGAGAAGGACTAGAGCTAACTTGGCTCATGATGGTAAAAGCACCCCAAGACGCTAAGACGTTGGGAGGAGCAAGCCTAAATTCTGCCCAGGAAAGTTCTCGAAAAAGCGACGGCATCAGTAGAACATTCATAATGGATCCTGAAGCCCCATGAATATTCTAAAATTAATGACTCGGCTCGCATGGACACACTTACTTGACAAGCTCGGACCGCAAGGCGTCCCTCATCTGGATGACTCTGGTCGCCATGGTCTTAATGTGTTCTCTCCTATAAATTACAACCTTATTAAGATATACTCACAGAGAAGTATGAGGATGGATCTGAAAATGGACTATTTATTGGCGTGAAACATGGTATACAAATGTATTTTTGAGTCTAGGGCTTTTAAGTCTACGGCTGTACTTTAAATGTCTTCCCCATAGAATTGGTTGGCCATTCTATTTTGTTTACATTGCAGAATGCTGCCACTATGACACTGGCATATTCCTAAAAGACATCACCAACATCACCAGCCCATTGCTGGATCAGACCTCCCCATAAAATTACCATCATCAGCCTCAAACCTTAGTCATCTCCACCACAGAGGTACGGTCCTCTTTTAATCAGTAGGGGGATTAGGCCGTAGTCTACCACGCTAGTTTAATGCAGATTAGTAGACTTTACACGGGCATGTGGGCATGCAATTTTCCTTCTCCATTGTGTGTACAATATAGGCCGGTGTACTGTTATAATATATGCATATCTCGGTATGAATCCTATTCATACAAAAGACTGTCTGAAAGAAATCGCACACTGCGATAAGACTGTCCAATGTGCACTTTCCATTTCTTGTTTATTATATTTCTAAAAGGTGTTATAGTACTAGCTAGTGTACTCTATTAAGAGTAATCTATCTATCTATTTATCTTCCCATACAGCATCAACTATGTACAGTTTTTGGCTTTTTGCATACAAGATTTACCCGCGACTCTCTCTAGGTCCAATAATTGAGAAGTCTACCCACGCTGCGACTATATCAGAATCTGATCAAGGGAAAAGATGCTATGATGATATTATTGTCATTACACGACTTTACGTGACTATGTTATTTGCCTCCTTTTCTATGTCCAATCAACAAACTTAATGCTTGACCACCATAAGGTAGCAATTTGTGTGCAGTAACTGACGGCTTCATCTCACTGGGCAGCAACATAATATGATTTATGATTACTACTTGCAAGCGAAAAGATTTCAATACTGATCATGCTTGAAAGTTGCTGATGTTGCGATTGATAAATAATAAATGAGTGATTGATCGACAGTGTAAGCACTGACCACTCATCAAAAAGCTGTTTGTTGGACAGCACGGCGGCCACCAGGCGCGCGCCGTGCGCCGGCGGGTTGGAGTACATGCCGCGCACGATCCACGTCATCTGCGACTTGATGGCCGGCGCCAGCGCCCCGTTGGACACCACGAATGTCAGGTTGCCCACTCGCTCGTCTGCACCAACATAACTCATATTTTACAAACTCTTTCACCGGTGAAAGTTTTTTTTTCCATATTTAACCTCTTGCGCTATCAATTAATTAACAGAAATGTTAGCCCATGCCAATTCCAAATGAGCTTTGATTCGCTACCAGTCCCCTCAGCCTCGCTTATCATTACTCGCTTTCATTTTGAAATAGATCAAATAATATCACTACCTTCACACTCACTTTTCATTTTAGGGATTTGAATGAAGATAATGCTTACTAAAAATAACAATAAAACTATTATATCACTGACCAGATTTCAATTTTTAATATATCTATAAAAGTAATAAAAATTTAATAAAAAATGCAGTTCTGTGTAATTGCCCTAATTTCACGTCTGATTAACGCCGTTCTACAGTTGAAAGCTAGTAACCAACGTGAATAACAATAAAATGTGGTACATAGTACACTGGCGGTGAAAATTCAGTGCACGTACGCTATACAGTCATGCTCAGTATTGGGAAAAATTACTAAAGACGTATACTGCACGTCAAAATAACGAGAGGTTAAGCCAGCACTTGACTACAATCCCACCTGATGTTAAATAGCGATGTAACCTGGGTTAGTAAAATGTACTAGAACTGTACTTATTCAAAGACTTAAGGACATTATAATCTGACGGAAATACTGACGCAGGAAGACTATTTCAGTCTTTGGCTGCATGTATTATGAACGTGGAAGCAAATCAATTCGTACCTGTGCTCAAGGCCTTGTAGATTGGTCTCAACCCGACAAGGGTCACCAATAACCCTTTAGAGACTGTTGGGAGACATATCGACGCCCCCACCGAGTAAAATGGTAATCCAAAATCTACAACTTTACAGGAAATATAAAAAAATATATTCTCTTTAATTTTAAAATTATTAGCAACTAGTTTATGCCCGCGGCTACGCCCGCGTGAATGTCGGTTTTCCGCTACATGGGAAATCTCGAAACAAACATAGATTTATATAAAAAGCCTAAGAACCACTTTCTTGAGCTCTCATACCTTAACGGCGGCTACTAAAACATGGATCAAGCTATATCTTCAATTCTACTGGACCACTTTTGATGAAACATACCGCAGTATTTAAGTCGAAATATTACATTTTTATGGTTAGACCTAAATCTACCTATTGGTTTTCGCGTGAAGCTCGAACAAACAAACAAACATCGACGGATTTGATTTCCAGAAACTAGGGTTTCTGGAAATCAAAAAACTACTCACATCGTAGGCGATGTGAGTAGTTTTTTTTTAATATCTTTGATTTAAAAAATTGACATTTAACAATTTTATAATAGTATAGATAGATAATAACTACCGATATAATGATTTAGTAGAAATAAGAATATAGTATCGAATATGTTTTTAATTGTGCTAATTATAATACACTTCAGCAGTTTTGTTCGTGTGACGTGTTTTCTAACAGTCGGTACCATAGCCTACATTTAAACTTGTACTCGCTGACATTTCAACCAATCGATAACAATCTGAATAAAGTAATGCAATTGTATTGGTGAATTTCCTGTAGGATTTTAACTATTTAATATCTTTACAGTTATATTTTGGTGAAAAGTGCCAAAGTTATTTTCGGTCGATCAAAATTATTTTTGTAATAACTACGAAATAAATAATGATAAAAATAGGGAAAGTGTAAACAAGTGTGAAGTTTTCAAATATGTAATAATATTGCTTTTTACAGTAACCTGTCTTTACCATTATATTCGGTGGCGGTGTCGATATACATATCCCAGCCAAGTTTAATCGTAGATGCCAACTACCAATCTACTAAAATTTCTTGCACATCGCTTCACTGTGAATGGGCCTCTGTTGTTACATTTATAGGAGCAATGGAACAATCAACAAATTCAAATATGTAGCAGTACACAGGCCGAGTGAGGCATATATACCAAGCTGTAACTTTGCACTGATGTAAAAACAAAACATTTTTTCCTTTTACCCTATTATAGTGAATAAATATTAGAAATGTAACCTAGCTCTTTTTTTCTTAAAAAAAAAAAACTATCATTATTGTCTTTGGAGCTTTTTACTACACATCCACGGCGTGTGCGTTTATGAAACCTAGTGAGTAATGCAAGCACGGTACTGACTGTATAGTCCAAAGTTCTTGGCGAAGGACTGCGCGCAGATGAGCTCGAAGCCGCGTTTCACGAAGTAGCGCACCGCCCAAGCATCCCGGTCCAGGTCACCGGACGCGAAGCCCTGGTACGCGCTGTCGAAGAACGGGAACAGTTTGCGCTCCTGCACACGTCTTTGTGATCAGATTTCAGACATCACAAAACATAAGTATGGCTATGACAGGGGACACAATACAATAGATATAACTACTAAAACTCTATTCAAATTCAATAATTAAATATTGATATATACATATTACTATTATAAAATTGTTAAATGTCAAATTTTCAAAAATCAAAGATATTTAAAAACAAAGTAGTCAGATCGACTAATTAAGGAGTTCTGAAACCAAATCCGTCGATATTTGTTTGTTTGTTCGAGCTACACGCAAAAACTAGTCGGTAGACTTTGATCAAACATGTACAGTCTTAAAGGTACCATTCCGACTAAAATACTACGGCATGTTTCATCAAAATCGGTCCAATAGATATGAATATACTGTTTGATCCCTGTTTTAGTAGCCGCCGTTAAGGCAAGAGGGGTCAAGTAAAAGTGGTTATATTGCTTTTGATATAAATCTATTATTGTGTCGGGATTTCCCATTAGCGGAAAATCGACATTCACGCGGGCGGAGCCGCGGGCAAAAGCTAGTATATAATATAAACGGACTCGAAATGTATCCTTGTGGAGTGCCAAATATATCATATTTGTACTTTACACAAGTAATGTTTTGTTTTCAGTATGCTCATGACCACGGTCTGTGCAACCGAATCGAAACGTAGAAGTGATAAAATTTTAAAATTTGTCGTAATAACTGGTCCCGCATTTTTATAAATATGAATATGACTTCAAGCACCTTCACTAATATTGCAAAGAATTGTAATAAAAACTAATATATCATTTTTGACTGAAAGATTACTCGGTCAAATAATTTTTATACTCCTTTTTTATCTTTGATAATATCGATATGGAGAAAATCAAAGCATATATTATGCTTTGGGATTCTCCATAATATTGACGATCTCCTACGTAGATTATCGGTTGCACGAATTCTCTGGTGTTGATGAGGAAAAACTATAGTTGTTTGTTAGGTTGAAAGCGTACCTCCATTACGTCGGCAATCTTCTCCCACTGCTCCTGAGTGGGATCAATGCCGGTGGGGTTGTGTGCGCAGGCGTGCAACAATATGACGGAGTTCTCGGGCGCGCTGCGCAGGTCCTCCGTGAAACCGTCGAAGTCAATGGCGCAGGTCTTCGGATCCCAGTACCGGTAGCTGCGAGGGTTTGTGAAGCCGGAGTTCACAAACACGAGGTGGTGGTTTTCTGTTCGAGATACAAAGTACAAGCTTTAACGCGCAGTTCCGTTCGCATTAACTCTGTGATAATAATGACGATGATGTTACAGACGATCATCAACGTCACCAACTCATCTACTAGCCCAGAGCAGGGGACGGATCTGCTCTCAGAGTGAGAGGGGTTAAGCTATAGTCCACCACGTTGGCCTTACGCGGGTCGGTAGTCTTCACACGCCGTTGAGAAAAACTCTCAGGCGTGCAGGTTACCTCGCGATGTTTTCTTTCGCCGTTTGAAGCGAGTGAAAATTAATTATTAAATTATTAATACGTACATGATTTCGAAAAATCAGAGGTTTTTTTTATATAAGAGGGGGCAAACGGGCGAGCGGGTCACCTGATGGTAAGTGATCACCGGTCCCCATAGTTTTTAACTTTTGGATTTGAACTCGAAATCTAAGACTCACAATGCATGGTCATTCTGCTAAACTATCACTCTTTTAAACAGACCAGACCATATGTTAAAAACTATATGATATCAATCCCTAAGACGGTTATCAGAACCGCACAGTTATATCCTTTGCAATAAAAATGCACCATTTGATAAGTGGAAAATATTTGACGCATTCCGTTTCAACAAAGGTATTTGCTGAAGGTTGAAACCTACTAAAATAACATAGAATAGCAGAGAACCCTAAGTGTATATAATACTAAAATTTCATTATACCGAATAATGTATGATTGCTTATCATCATAGCACTTAACAATAATAACAAGATGTCATCAGTGTTATCGATGTTAATGATGTAACTGTTGCAATGGTTAAATATTATCATAAAATGGATAAATATTATCAGACGTAATTGTTACGTAACCGATTATAATGTGGTGTACATAATAAATACGTGCAATTCTTAAGAGTTCTCTCTTGTTCATTAATTGAAAAAAAAAAGAAGACGGCATTGATTTTCTCCCAACTTCTATTTTTAAATGGTTATCAAAATCATAAAGAAAATATTATGACCTTAGACCGGATACAGTTATAGAAGATTAGATAATATTTTTTATTATACGTATTAGACAACATACAGGCATCCCTCGAATAACACGGCTAATTGGTTGTGTTATTCGATACTAATAATTCATACAACTTTGGAAATAATGTTCCGTGCTCTTCAAAATCGTGCAATTCGAAACTCGAGATCCATACAAATTTGTACATTTGGTTCCAAAGATTAATTAAGACAACATTTGACAATAAGAACAATTTTTTTATATTTTTAGTTGTAAAATTTCAGTTGAACAAAAATAACATAAAATTCATTCAATTTCGAAAAGTGAAACTTAAAATGTATAATAAAAGGTAAAATTTTATAAACGTAATAATTTTTAAACTACGTACAGTCGGTTTTCTTTGTAAGCCGACAATATATGTACATATGTACTGTGTGATCGACTTAATTTTTAACAGTAATTTTCGCTACTACGTGTAATTCGAACTTCGTGTTATTCGAGGGTTGTCACAATTTTTAACCGTGCTATTCGAGGAATGATTGTACTAATTTACACTAACAATAAGTGGTGTGAAAAATTGAAAATCTTTCATACAATTTTTAGATTTTATAAAACTTATAAGGGGGCAATAAGTGTACTGGTAAAGAATAATAAGAGAACATAATTTTTTTTCATAATATTTTTTTTCATAATTTTAAATGAAATCCAAGTAGCCTCTGTCTCAAGCAACTGATTAATTCATGCAACTTCATCGAATCGATTCAATCCCAAGCCATTACGTGAGTAATTAAAATATTTGGTTTTCATTCCCCAAGCGTTTCCCTTTTTTCCTATGATATTTTGCATTAGTTTTCATTATAATCAGTATTTTTATTACCATTAAGTACATTTTTGTACGTATTCTACCTTTTCAAAACCGACTATGTAAAAAAGTTAAAATAATCGGCTAAATGGACAAATACGACCAAGATAAAACTAACCCCAAGTGGGCGAGGAGTAGTAGAATGTGTTATATTTGAGGTGTTTGCTCAGGATCTCTGCTCCGACGCGGAGGCCGCCGGTTCCTGACAGAGTCTGGATGCCGAACGCCTGTGAACGAATATAATAACCTTTTCAAAAATTTCATTATTTAAAATCATATTTATAGATTTTATAGCGGGACTTATTGCGACTTATACACACATCCGCCGGCACTCGCCGATTGTTCATCTACCCTCACTTGGTATGTTATATGTTTGGTACTCTATTTGAACTCTCTTCTAAATCAGATTTTTTTATAAGTACCTGGTCAAATAAATAAACATAAATTAAAATTGGTATTTTTTTATATAAATTCTTTAATTATACAATAGCTATTTTTAAAAATTGTATA
>WUAW01038075.1:0-19542 GCA_017165845.1 Thaumetopoea pityocampa | reverse complement strand
TACATTAAGTAATAAAATTAAGTTATATTAATATTCCTAATAATTATTAAGCGTGTGATGATAATTAATACACACGCTACAATTGCAATGCTAAAGTGATAGTAAAATGATAGTGGAGGGGGTACATACAATATATACATAGCTCCAAGCCTCGATAGGCATCCTAAAGTCATGGAATAGTTATCTTGCACTAATAACCTAAAACCATTTATACCAGGTGGATGCCGGCTGCGCACGACCGCTGTGGCTATCATTAGAGGAGATCTATCTCCAATAGTGGACGTATCTCAACTAATACGATGATAATAAAGTATGCAGATCAGTTCAGCCACGTCATAAACAATAGAATATTTTATTTAGGCGGCAACTAATTAAAAAATATAGTCAACAGTCACCCGAATGAAACACCACTTGAAGTTTTTAGTGTTTTATATTATTTTATGTAAATTTGGTGTTGTTTTGTGTATCAATCGTGATTAATGTTGAAACATTGGAATAAAACTGTAACTAACATTACAAAGTGATCGTAAGTTTTAAAGCTTGAGGGAACTTTTGCCTATTCAACGTGATAATGGTTGGATTATATAACTTATATAACTACGTCAAACAAGGCTGTACAGGATTAGATCTCTTTGCTTTCTCTGGGGGGGGGGGGCTGCGGCAGCAAAAAAACAACAATTGTCAGGAGTTTTGGCAGCAACCCGAGTGAAGCGTCCTCCTCCGTAGCTACAAATCATTTACCCAACTCCCAAATCCTGTCATTCAGTACCATACGAACCCACTTTATCTCACCCCATATGACGCGTTAGTTTTCCGCCCAAAGGTCCTTCTTCATTTCGGCGTAAACAAAGAGTGCGTTGACGCTCGGAATACTTTTAACGCCATACTAAACCAATACTTCCACGGGTGGCACTCCATCTACACTGATGCATCAAAGCTATCCTCCGTTAGTGATGTTGATGTAGCACTGTGAATTCCCTCATTTAGAATATCCCTCAGTTTTAAATGCCCTCTTTCCACTTCCGTTTTTACAGGCGAAGCTCTAGCACTCCTAGAAGCTATCCTGTTTGCCAAATCCCATAACCTTGACAAAACCATATTTTTTTCTGACTCTAAGGGTTGCCTCCAATCAATCCTTTCTAATCCATTCCGATCCTTATCCCGTTTCCCCTTGATTTTAAAAATCAAAAGTGCTCTCCTCATTGCCATAAGCTGGGAATCGGTGAAATGACATGGATCCCTGGCCATACAGGAATCCCTGGCAATGAATCTGCTGATTCCTGTGCTAAATCTACCACTCAGATCTGTACTCGAGAGCACTATAAATCCTATTTCAATGACCTATGTCTGCTTGCCAAAACGCAGCTTGAGAAATCATGGAAAGAGCCGTGGAATTCCTCTGAATCGGTAAAAGGAAGACACTATGCTGATATCCAACCCGACATTCCCTGCTCTCCATGGTTTTTCAAGTTCCGTAAGGCTAACAAGTTTACAAGATCTACAATCTGCAGACTCAGACTAGGTCATTCCTGTACTCCAGTTTTCCTTGCCAAACTCAGGATCAGGAGTACTGTTCTGTGTGAATGTGGATTTGACGAAGGTGACGTAAACCACATTTTCCCCTGTTGCCCTAAACTACGCTATTCCCTCTATGACATCCTGCCTCCCGAAATTCCTCGTCCTACCTCATTTAAATGCCTTCTTTCTTACACATTTTCCCCCTCCTTTATCCCTATTTTATGTAAATTTGTAAATACGAACAACATCAAAATGTAAATAATTTCCTTCTAACACACTAACCTGTAAATATCTGCCTTTCCTGTTTGTCTAACTAACCGTACTAACAACGGGTCTATGTATTGTTGCGTCTCTTATTTGTTTTCAGATTTATCACCCTGGTCGTAAAACTTTCCGTCGAAGGACCTTCTGTCTTTCCAAGACCAAAATTCTCTATCTTCACCGATCATAACCCCCTAAGTTTATGATACTTTCATAACTGGATACTGGCAGAATTGTACCACATTGGTCAAACGCCATAAACCAAGAAGTGAGTGACCTCAAAACTTCCAACAAGCGATAAAATGAGATACACCAGCATTTTATCGACTTATGAAAATAATATAACTACACAAGACTTGGCAGTATGGCTTTGTTCCTTCGCTTGTTCATATGGACGAAACAAACTACTAAATTTAAAATAATCACAAAATAGCTTTTGAGATTAAATTTAATTTAGATTAAAAATGGTACGTAAAAACCGAGAGCAAAGCACAACAGAAGATGAAATTATCATCGGTAAGTTGGTTATAATAACAATTAAGTAAAAAGGATATAATAACAATTAAGTTTTCTTATCTTCATTAATATTCTTCATACCTTGCATTTCAGACACTCCGCCTCAGAAAAAACATAAAAAGCACAAACATAAAAAGCATAAGAGAAGAAAAGTAGAAAATGCACACGATAGCGACACGTCAATCGATGTTTCCTACGAAGATGCAATGGACAAACCATATAAAATAAAAATTAAAGGAGCTAAAGATATGCCAGGTACCTCAGCTGCAGATCTTTTGAAGGCACAAACGCTCAAATCGTCATCTGACTCACGACGATCTATGCCGGGATCATCATCCAGTACCCCTCCTAAAGCTTCTACATCAAAGAAAAAAAAGAAAGGTCGAGATAGCGGAACTTCCAGTGAGGAAGAACGATGGCTTGATGCTATAAAATCGGGTAAATTGGAAGAGGTAAATAATAAAGCATTTCTGTATCACGGATATACTAAATTAGCATATAGTCTAACTGATGTTACGTAGCTATTGTCACCAATCAATATTTACAGATTTGAGAAAAGTTGATAAATTTAATATTATAATCCTAATGTAGATGCACTGCCACTCTGGAATTGTTATGCCTGTTCTGTAATACTGGAACATATCTAGCATTTTACACAGGTTTTTTTCTCTATTAAACAGTTTCCATACTTTATGACACCAGCATATTAATAGTATCTCTTTATATGGGTGCTGCAAGAACTGACCAAGATATAAGGGTAATTGATGGCAATGTGCAAATATGACTTATTTTTAACAGTCCATTTATTAGTAACTACTAACATTCAAATTCAAATGTAAAATCAGTAGTATACTAATTCCTTTATTTGAATAATCATTACAAATAATAGATAGACAGGTAAAAAAACAAATCACATAAATCATTTACCGTCTGCTGACTTAGTTGTTTTCAAACTGAATGATTTCATATGTATTCAAATTTCTTGATTCAAATGAATTCATTCACAATTCATAGTCACACATGGCTAGTAATCACTAGCAAAATTGTCCTGCTGTTCAGTCAATATATATTAGAATTTCCAAGTTGCTTCCTCTTTGGAAGCAACTTGGACATGGCAAATTTCACATTTTCTTAAAGACCTGTTAGTAACTGGATTTCAGGCTGATGATTCAATATTCTTTTGTAATTGTGTTGTTTGGTCAAAAACAATATTAGTAGTAATTAATGGGTGGACTTTATGTCAATTGATGTTCTTCATTATTTTAAGGTTGATGAAGAGTTAAAGAAAATTAAACCAAAGGATCCTAAAATGATGACAGCAAGACAAAGAGCCATGTATGAAAGAGGTACTGACAAAGAGACTAGCCCTGGTGGTGAGATATTACTTGCTTTACCATCAGGCTACAAAGAAAAAGTTATGACAGAGGAAGCAATACAGAAAGCAGCATTGAAGTCACAGAAAAGAAAACAATTGGCAGATGAAAAAAGGGAGAAAGATAAAAAGAAAACTATGGACAGGCTCTTGAAGAAACAGGAGTCAAAGAACTTAAAAAATACACAAAAAGGCAAACCCATTAAGAAACTAGAACCAATGATTATTTACAAAAATAACAATAATGGAATATCGCTGTCACTTCCCCCAGATATGGAGTTTCCATTAGAAAAGAAATCTTCAGTTACACCCCCTCAACCTATTCAGTGTGGTGTTACTGGGTGTTTAAATATCAAAAAATACAACTGCTCTAAAACTGGAATACCTTTATGCAGTCTAGAATGTTATAAAAGAAATTTATTATCAACTCAATAAATTGGTTAAACTACACTTTTGATTCAATGTTAAGTTTTATCAGTTCAATTTCTTAGCCAGTCAAGCTTTGACAAGTACATGATGTAAGAACTTTACCATTAATCATTATTTTTAATGATTGCTGCATACTTCCTTTGAGTTGCGCATGTCCCAATTAACTATTTACAAGCAAGCTAAGCCAAATACCTCATATACAATAGATTTTGTATGCTTGAAATGTTTAATTATTCCAATTTTGTAAATTTTTACAAGATTATACCTATGATGTGACCAGATTTCTGCAAATTAAAAAAAACCATTTGGATCCATTTTAATAATCAAATATACTCAATTCATAAGTTCCAGAAAAAATAATAATAAGGAATGAGAATATTGGAATGTGAGACAGATGAGCTCTAAGATCAATCTTCATTATAGAAAAAATGTAGCCAATTATAAATATGTTACAGGTCTATAGAAACAACAGCTAAGTTGTAATATCACTGCAGAAATTCAAAGGACAAATAAAACACTATTTGACAGTTAAAGAGTGATCATATTATATTTGTAAGGATGTAACATTATAACTATATAAAATTTTACAATAATATGCATGGTTTACTCCAACAGTTCTCTCATAATGAAACCAGTCTTACAATTTGTTATGAACAGTTTTCGTGTTTGAACTTACTGTAAAATTATCATAAACTTACCTATTTATTTAGCCTCTGTTAGTGTCACAATAAAATTTCACATGAACACTCATACTAACCAGCGAAATGCATTTCTCTGATGAGTACAACTCCTTTGAACTTGATTCATTCAATGACGAAGTTGATCCGTTATTAGAGAATTAATCATCTAATCCGTGTAGGCAGCGTTCTATGGAATATCTTAACAATAATGATTATTCCTTGAATCCACCAATTATCTTAGACGAAGTTAGTAATTTAACCAATTTTATCAAGAGACTCCCATATGGTGATCGGTGGGATAAAAAACGGCGGACAGATTTTAAAGATAACATAAAAAAATCTGGATTTGACATCAATAGGCTAGTTGACCCGGTTAATTTTCAAGTTAAATACACAATCATCATTTGGATGTAGTTGAAATAACCCAATTAATGAGGAACACAATTCAAGATTCTAATGAAACTTATGAGATCGTAGACTCATTCTTCCAATCATGGTTAAATAAAAATATTCGTAACATGGGGGGCATCTTTCCTTGAACTCCATAATATCATACTTATTATGAATTCATCCAATTAGGATGAATTAGAAACCTTACTGAAACATAACAAGGGATCAATTTTAATTGGAAGTGTTAAAAATTTCTTAGTAAAATTAATTACAAAGAAGTATGGGGAGGTTCTTATTTCAATTAATTATTGCATCATCAAAGATTTTAACATTGTTTTGTCCAGAAATATGTTGCTTATGATAAAAGATACGAGTTCTGCACGTTTCCAGACAATGCTCTCAATGACACAGAGTTGATGACCTTTTTGAGCATCAAGACTGGATAAAATTAGATCACTTATACACAATCGGGGACAACATCATAATGGAGGTAGGGAATCAAGGCTACGACCTAATAAAGTTGATAGAACCTATATGCAACTATAAGTTGACACAAATGGCCCATGAATATCGACCTTTGGTCCCAGATTTCCTCGATTTTGGTAGGCATATTAATAGATCCGTTGAAGATGGTGAACGTGTCTCGTTCAGATTTCGAGAGTTCTACAATCACATTATTGAGGAAAATAACTTCCACCTCATGTTAACATACTATGGGTCATTCCGACACTGGAGGCATCCATCCGTGGAATACCTAGAAGGCCTTCGAAGACTTGAACAACACGTCAACATGAACAAAGAAATTGATAAAGAATATGTAAATATTCTTGCTAGTGATTTAGCTTATCTTGTGCTACACTCAAAGTTCCGCGAAGGCAAAAAATGGTATGTCGGCAAAGACAAAGTTGAATCTAATCATCCGTTTAATAGTCACATCCAGAACAACACATGGCCTACCCCCAAACAGATATTAGACTTCGGTGTTAAATGGAATGAGTTACCTCTAGTGAAACGTTTCGAAATTCCGGACATGAACGATGTGTCAAATATATACTCTGATAAGAGTCATTCCATGAACCGCTCAAAAGTTATCGATCATGTTAGATCTGGCAAGAAGACACCAATCCCCTCACGTAAAGTCCTGGATACATTTCTGAATACTCCGGCGACGAATTGGAGGACTTCCTGTCCGAAGTAGATAGAGTAGGACTTTCAAAAGAGGACCTAGTCATTGGGTTAAAGGGAAAAGAACGGGAATTAAAAAGGATCAGTCAATTCTTCACCTTTAAACCTTAGGGTTTACTTTATCATCACGGAGTACCTCATTAAATGTCACTTCGTCCCTTTTTTTAAAGGTCTTACCATGGCTGACGACTTAACAACACTGACACAAAAAATGATGAACAACACTTCTGGGCAAGGTCTTAGTTCATATGAGAGAATCTGTGTGGCCAATCACATAGATTATGAGAAATGGAATAACCACCAGCGTCGCGAATCTAACACTCCTATATTCAGTCATGGGTCAGTTCCTGGGGTACCCGAAAATAATCTCCAGGATACATGAATTCTTTGAGTCTCATCTATTACAGTGAGAGGCCCGTCTTGATGTCAGCCGAGGGGGACACTCTAGTTAATAACTCAGAAAACATCGTTTGTTAGGAGGGCCAATTAGGTGGTTTAAAGGGGTTGAGACAGAAGGATTGGGCAATAGTGAATTTACTAGTAATCAGAAGAGGACTGAATAAAAACACGGACATTCAAACTCTTGCTCAAGGAGATAACCAGGTCATCTGCACCAATTACAAATTGCAACCCTATCATACCCAGGTAGAGTTAGAAACGAATTTGAATCGAATACATAGAAACAATGAAGAGATAATGACATCCATTAGAGCCGGTATAACAAAACTGGGCCTGATAATAAATCAGGACGAAACGATGCAGTCCGCAGACTACCTTTGTTACGGGAAAATTCCTGTATTTCGCGGAACGATTTGTGGTCTTGAAACAAAAAGGTAGTCCCGGGTTGCATGCGTTACCAACGATCAGTTGCCCACCCTTGGGAACATATTATCTACTGTGGGGTCGAATGCCCTTACAGTCTCTCACTTCTCTGTGTCGCCTTTGAATCCCATTATACACTATAATTTCATAGGCAATTTTGTTCGATTACTTATAGAAAGACACAATCCTGCTCTTCGTAAGTCCATCACAGATGCCTTGTGTCTAAAAGGAAGTGATGACCTCACCAAAGAATATAAGTCAGGAGTCCTATTCTTAGACCCATCATTAGGCGGCGTCACCGGGATGTCATTGACTAGATTCCTAATAAGAAGCTTCCCAGAGCCTGTAACGGAAGGATTGACATTCTGGGCTATGGTTTACCGTTCCGGAAAACAATGGGTACGGAACCTTGCGGTTAATGCAGGTAACCCTCCCCTTGCAACATACCGAGATTCACACTTTAACCGCTTACTTGAAGATTTGAGAATTCGCGAACCATTCGGAATTGTTTTTCTAATCGTTTAGGCAGACATCTTGATAATATCGTAACTCATAGTGAAAAATCAAGTTTAAGATCTTTGCTAGAATTAGGTAAAATATGGAAACCAACAAAACAGATATGGGAATGTTCAAGCTCTCAAGCGGACATTTTGCGGCTTTAATCTTTGAACACTACCATATATGGTGCCATCCAGCAGAAATGCTTATGGTCGGTTATAATGCGATTGAGAACTGCAAAGACTGCGAATTGAAAGGTGTAAATTCTCCCTACGTCTCAATCTTAATCCCAGATGCTTTGACCTCATGTTGGAACGAGAGAGGGCCTTACAAGGCATATTTGGGTTCCAAGACTTCAGAAACAACCAGCATCATCCAGCCCTGGGAGAGTGAATCCAAAATTCCAATTATCCGAAGGGCTGCCGATCTGAGAAAGACTATAAGTTGGTTCATTGACCCCCACTCAAATTTGGCACAAAGCATCTTCAAGAACCTCCATGCCTTGACAGGTGAAGAATGGGACATAGGAACTCCGGGATTCAAGAGGACGGGTTCTGCATTGCATAGGTTCTCATGTTCCAGGCAGAGTTCTGGCGGATTTGCTGCCCAGAACCCGATGCGACTGACCAGGATGATTGCTACGACAGACACGATGTCAGATATGGGCTCTGCAAATTACGATTTTATGTACCAAAGTTCCCTGTTATACGCCCAAATTACAGCTGGAGAGTTACATCATGGTACAACAGATCAGGGCCTATATCACTCCCATGTTTCTTGTCCAAGATGTATCAGGGAGATTAATGAGATAACTCTAGAATCTCTCTATATTTATAGCTTCTCTGATGTTTCACACATACTCGGAAGTTGGAAACCGGAGGATACAACTTGGGGAGAGGAGAAATATATAGTTGAAATACCCATAGGTAATTGGGAAGCTGTCAGTGATCTGGAGAAAAGTTATCAGGTAGGTCGTGCACAAGTCTTCTTATTTGCTGATGTAGAGCATTAGCTCTACACCTATTAGGGTGGGAGTGTAGATGATAACACATCACTTTTCCCAGTAGTCTTCCTGTATAGCAGGTAAGTCCTTTCCAGGTGCTGATTGAGGTTAGTTCACTAACCTCAATCATGGATCCCGATCCGTTGGCGTCGGCAGCGCCAACGGATTCTCATGGGGGACTTCAACGGCCATAACACTGTGTGGTGTCATAGCCACACAGATTTGTTTGGCCATTCCCTCCTTGACATCTTTGATGAAGTCAATATATGTCTTCTCAATGATGGCTCTCCTACCCGCAGAGTTCTGCCTTCCCAAAATCCGAAAAATGCTGTTGATCTCTCTATGCTCTCCCTCCCTTTTCCCACTTATATCGTGGAAACTTCTCCCCCTAACATATGGCAGTGACCACTTCCTTATAATGATGTCTATTATTATGACAAATAGCATCTCCCCTTCTCTCAAATATAGACTGTCTGAAGCAGATTGGCCCTCATATTCTGCAGCCTTAGATGCTAAACTGGATTCTTGTATGCTAGATCCAGCCCTCTCTCCCCTTACTTCCTACAAAACACTTATTGACAGTATTACTTCTTGTGCTGACTCCTACATCCCTCAAAAGCTGCAAAAAATTTCAGTCTCTACCCCTTGGTGGGACTCTGAATGCACAGCGGCAGTTGCAGAGCGGAATGCAGCTGAGAGAGCTTACTGTCAATCTATGTCTGTAGAGAAACTCCTAAAATTTAAAAATTCAGCAGCAGCATTCAGGAGACTGACTTCAAAAAAAAAGAAACTGGGATGGATAGGTTTCTGCGAGACCTTATCCCCCAGAACCTCTACATCTCCATGTTCTCATTCATTTCATTCTCCATGGTTTTTCAAGTTCCGTAAGGCAAACAAGTCTACAACATCCACTATCTGCAGACTCAGACTAGGTCATTCCTGTACTCCAGTTTTCCTCACCAAACTCAGAATCAGGAGTACTGCTTTATGTGAATGTGGATTTGACGAAGGTAACGTGAACCACATCTTCTATTGCCCTAAACTACGCTATTCCCTCTATGACATCCTACCTCTTTTAAATGCCTTCTTTCTTACACCTTTTCCCCCTCCTTTATCCCTATTTTATGTAAATTTAAATTAAATACGAATAACATCAAACTGTAAATAATTTCCTTCTAACACACTAACCTGTAAATATCTGCCTTTCCTGTTTGTCTAACTAACCCTACTAACAACGGTCTATGCTATTGTTGCGTCCTTTATTTGTCTTCAGATTTATTACCCTGGTCGTAGGACTTACCTTCGAAGGACCTTCTGTCTTTCAAAAACCAAAATTCTCTATCTTCACCGATCACCTCCATAAGTTTATGGTAATTACATAACTGGATACTGGCAGAATTGTACCAAATTGGTCAAACGCCATAAACCAAGAAGTGAAAATTTCACATTTTGAAAGAAAAACCTAACAAAAAACAGATATTAAATAGATTATTCTTTGTATTTGCTATAAGACAAAGGTAGTTTGTTCAGAATAATATTACTAGGAGAATGGATTGGTATAGTTTTTATTATATAAAAACTTATACCAGTAAAGAATGGATCAGAAACTGGAATTTGCTCTTTTTGTCTCGTGTTCTACTAATGTAACAATGGGAAGAAATGAAAAAGAAGTCAACTGATAAATTCATATTTTTTGGAGATTTCGATATATAAGTCCTATTATATTTGTAAGAACTGTTTGTATGGTACGTTAAATTATTATAAATGTTATAAGTACAACTAATAAATTAACATTTTTTGGGAATTTCAAACAAAAAACAGTTTATATTCAACAGCCCAGCCTTGGGCGCTAAAGCTCTCTATGGTTAAGACGTCATTATACAAACAGGAGTAAGACATGAATCAAATAATTTTGAAATATGAAGTTTGACCGAAGTTTCACTACAGTTCTAAGGGCTATTTGTATACTATGTGACATTGAAGTAAATAATTATGATTTAGACTAGACTTCTCTCAATAATCTTAAAAACTACACACTATTGCAATAATTTTAATCTTCACAGTAAAATACTCTCCATATAAACATTTATAACAAAAATGGCATATCATGCAAAATAAAGTCTTATTATATGCTAAAATACTACCCACATATTGCCTATATTTGTTATTAGGAATAAAGATAACAATACATCCTACCATTTACACGGATGTATCAAGATTTAGAGCACAAGAAGCAATCACATTTCCCGTAATTTAAAATCTTCATTAGATGTGATTATTTTTGAAGGATAAGAAAAATGTAATTCCAATTAATAAAAATTGATGAGCCATTCTTGTGCAGTCACATTTGTACAGTCGCATCCAAATTGTATGGCCTCTGTGAACATTCAGCTGCTCCATAAAACAATACACTGTACTGATTGAATATATGGCGAGTTTATATCATTGCAAACCTGATGACTGCACTGGTAGAGATTAGCAAAAATAACTATTTTCATATTGTATGAAAATGCTTGACCATACTCAATGGAAGCCATGTAAGCACAGCCCTAAACATAATTGTTTTAGAAAAGCCTGAATGTGTAACTATATACCATGAGACTGGCATGTATTCTGCTCAATTTTTCTTTATGCCGAACTATTTGCATAAAGACTTCAGCTTTGGAACTGACAATGCAAGAAGCATTGCTAAATTCTTCAAAATATTCTAAAATTATGAACCATATAGAAGATCTTACACATGATGTGGATGCCCTTTATACATTTATAAGGAACACTTACACCGACGCAGAGGCAAGTGATCACAGAAAAACGTGAATTCACAATGTAAATAAAAATAAAATTAACTAAGCTGAGGACTAAGTAATACAAGGCAGCAATAATTCTCCTACTATCGACAGATGTGTCTATATACATTATTATCAATGTAGATGTGTTGCAAATGCAAATTATTACTTATTTACAATAATTTTTGTGCATCATACCATGATAAAATATGTACATCATGTCAACATCAAGAGCAGTAATCTAACATAATAGGACACATACTTTAGTCTGTGAATTTAGGAGCAAATCTTAGAGCAATGAGTTTCAAGAAACTGCATTACATTGTTAGGGCAGTTTCTCACCTTAACCTTCAGAGTGCACACATAAGGTCAGATTGACCCCACAGTTTAAATTTTTGCTATAAAATGTAAAGGATATGTATGTAGAGATCAGTGTTGTAATGTGCAATAATTGTTATGAAAGCATGTAATGAAAAATATTTTTTTTATCCAGTCATGGACTAGTTTTTATTTTATAAGCTAAAATAAGTTTTCTGATGCTTCACCTCATTTATTTGTTTTGGGTCAAATTGACCCTTAATGTTAACAGTATGATCCAGTTTATACAAATGCGTTCCGAAGGTTAATAATGTCCTGCCTGCTAGCAATTGATGACCCCATAGCATCTTTTGATGCAATTCACAGCCACTAAGTTTGCATGTCATGTACTTACCAAACTAAGACAACACAAATTTAGCAATTATCTTGAGCCATTTTAAGAAATATAGTTATTAAGTTTAAAAATATATTAAATTACATTAAGATACATGTACATTTTCAAATA
Source organism: Thaumetopoea pityocampa (assembly GCA_017165845.1). Taxonomy (NCBI): domain Eukaryota; kingdom Metazoa; phylum Arthropoda; class Insecta; order Lepidoptera; family Notodontidae; genus Thaumetopoea; species Thaumetopoea pityocampa. The sequence goes on along the minus strand of WUAW01038075.1, from coordinate 7,259 downwards.
AACTTTCAACATTGTCATTTTTAATTTAATTTTTTTTATGCAACTTTCATAAATATACACTCATTGCCTAAACATCTAAATCTTATCAGCACAAAACGACTACATACACACATGATAGATCTAAAAGCACTGATTCCACATTTTCAATATTTTATGAATATATATTTAGACATCAATAAGGAATACTGCATATTTTATCATAAATTGTAGAATATTTAATGTTTTGTTTTACCTATGCACATTAAAACTAGGTATATGTTTTAGGCTCATAAGAGTTTAAGACATTATATCATAATTTTCACTGTTTTATTCAATCCATTTCTCTCTCAATATTTTTCTCTAATATATCTTCGAAAAATTGTTATTACTATTCTTGATTATATTTGAATTTCTAATATGAAACAGATATCTAGACATGTAATAGCACAAAATTGTCCATGGTGTTTGCCTCACTATCTTAAATGCCTCATACCATTCCATTCCTCCAAAGAGAGCTAAGAAGACATCCAAAGATGAAGGATACAGCTCAGTAAAGTCACAGACCGAAACAGGGCAGCCAGCAAAATGGCATAGAAGAACCAGCTTGGTATCAGACATTAGTCCGTTTCGAGCTTCGAAGGCGTGCCAAGCCTGACTGTAACCGCTAAGATTGATTATTCTGTTTGTTTGATCTCAGTCGTGCCAAACCAGACCGCTCCTCTTCTTCATCACTTGTACAAGACAGTCCACCAACTGCTCCACGAGATGAAGTTGCCTGTATTAAATCTTGATCTGGGCCATTTCTGCTCTCATACAGCAATATACCTAAAGTCTCTTCATAAATTCTTGCTTCAGGAAATTCCACTTTAGTATGCTTCTTATCAGTAGCATACACAATTGATGTGCAACAGACTTCAGCACATTTCTTGCCATGACCAAAAAATGACCAGCAGCAAATCTCATTTGAGCCAATTACATCTTTTATAAACAGTACACGCCCACTGAACCGAAGTGATAGCTTGTCAAATAATTCAATATTTTTCAATAAGTTGTCGTCTGATGTACTGGTATATGAATACTTGTTATTATGTCTGTTTATCAGTAACTTCACAACAGGCTGTGAAAACATAAATTTATCATTAGTATATAGTAGCTAAAGTCAGGAACAACGACCAGAATAAAACAGAAATAATGTTCTATATTAATAAAATTTAAAGGGAAATAAGAATTTTGTTGACTTTTAATTTTGTAAATAAAATGATGTCACTTTGAAAAGCATATCTCAGTTGGTTTAATTAATTTATATTTGATTTCAGGTTCTCTAGGCACAGTAACTTTGCAACTAAAGAATCAACAATGCATCTTTTTTTTTTAATTTACCTTAGAAGTTGACATTATGAGCAGTTGTTCTTCTTTATGTGAAGTAATCAATGGTACTCTGCAAATCGGTTCAGCCTCTCTTTCTTTTTTAGATAATGCTTGTTGACATGATTCTGTCAGCTCCTCAATCAGAAAATACTTTGCTTCGGCTAAGAGCTCTAATATCTCACGATAGCTGTCTGGCAAAGCAACTGTCCCATCTCGTAAATAATTCAATATTGTACCAAAATGTTTTCCACAACGATCAATAAGAATCCACCCTAAAACAAACAACGTGGTGTGTAAAAATATTTGAATATTTATTAAAACGAGAATTATTGTGACAAAAAAAACAGTATCACAAGTGTACCTTCAGAATCAGTTAGCACTTCCATCCTACCGCTAAACATCGTCCTCAACATATTATCGCTCTTAGTAAGAGTACCAATAGTCGTATAGAACAGTGTACCGCCCACATTCAGCTTTACATATTGCGATGGACTGCCCTTAATCAATGTTTTGTGATCGCCCGACATTTTATCAAACGAATTATCACTGAAACAGGAACCCAACGCAAATCTCAACAAGTATTATTTTACCTTTAATATATTATCCAAAAATGATCAGAACGAATACTATCAGGATTTAAATGTGCATTTTTCACATACCGCTACATATTAAATATTAAATTCATTAAATTGTCATATCAAAAATCCACACACGCTTAATAAGCAGTGTTGCCAACAACACGGAACCTCATCACAGACTACATTGAACCTTATATCGCCATTTTTCACAGCTTGAGTAGCCTAATGCAGACAAATTTGAGCTGAGGTAGCTTAAAGGCCCAAACGCCAAAACTTCGCTATGAATAAATAAAAAACCTGGTTTTTAATAATCCATTTATTTATAAGTAGGTCTTAGTGTCAAATAAATGTAAGTATCGAAAATTAAGATCACAGAAACCCTCATTAGCATGATCCTGGTTCATCTGCTGCCAGCAGTAACAAAGCATACACAAGACATTCGCCGTTAACATTATCCGTAATTACTGCACTGATACTGGCGCAAGCTCCGCTGGACACGTACATTTTTCTGCCAGCATGTAAACTAATCATGTAATTGCATGGTTGAAAATTGTTGCAGCAAATATTTCTTACATTCATATGTGTACGAATTCTAAGAATGGCAATCAGCATGGGTAGTTGCATTCTGTTCCTCAATTTTGTCTTTATCGTCCCATCACGCTGAAAATTCTTTCAACGATGGCATTACTTAAAGGTAATGAGAGACAACGCAGAGAAAACTCTGCTAAATCTTTGAACATGGGATTCCCTCCAGCATTCCGCATTTTCGATACTTGTACCCAAAAATTTACAATATTGTGAGAAGTTGTACCGATTATTTCCTCGATGCGCAACGTACTTAAAGAACGCCATTGGATAATTATAGCTTCCTGATCAATATTAGGTTTCTCTAATTGCCAGGGAAAATCATCAAAGTTGGGTTTGCTGGTCGAGAGGCACACGTGGCTTGGTGATAAAATTTTTTTTTTTCCACCACTGATACATTGAGTTAACTTGTCAACTAATTCCTTCACTAAGTGCACGAGGAAATTAGTGCATCGCTGTTTGACTTCTTGGGTTTTGTTGGTAGGAACAGACTTTTTTGCAAGTAAATCATTAAAACTCTCTCCAAAATCAATTAAATCCAGTGGAAGCAACGAATTTTCCGTTGATGCATCGGCTTTTTCTAAAGCTCGCTTAATTGCTGCGATATCTGCTTCATGAAGCATTATATTAGGATTATATTAGCTGTAAATGAACGTGAACTGCTGAATTTGGATTTGTATTTATTTAGTATTAGAAATATGTAGTAGATAAACAAAAGAAAAATTGTATACTAAATAAATGGTAGTGGACCAACCACAGCCTTGCCTCTTTTATTCTAAGAGTAGACCAAAACCCTGCATTGTGATAGTAGATAGGTTGATGACCGATGAACGAAAACAAGACTGGATTTAATTGTCCAAGACCTAGGTCTTGGACAATTAAATCCAGTCTTGTTTTCGTTCTAGACCAGCCGTGTTTTTGGTCTAGACCAAGATTGAATGAATCTCATCTTGATCTTGCATTGGACCAACACTATTTACTACAAAAAAGTCTGTTGATTTTTCTGCCTAAAATGAGCCACAAATTGAGTGTCCATGTATGTTAGATTACTACCTTTCATCGTCTAAGATGGCTCTCCCAAGAACATACTTATGCTAAAATACAATATATTGTAATCATGAAGTTATAGCAATGGAAATTACACATTAAATTAAAATGCAATTAAAATGCACATTAAATTAATTAAGTTTAAAGCACTAATGATTTAATGCAACTTCGACTTTCATGTTCAAAATTTCTTTATTTTTTCATCCCCAAAGACGATTCCGCAGTTTATTTTACAAACAAATTCTTGATTCATTTGCTTTCACATCAGTTGAATATTTAGTGTGTTTATTTCTTCCAAAGTTTCTTGTTTCGTCCATAGTTTCTGGAAGTTTGGCATTTAAAGTTTCTGGCAAAATATATGAACATGTTACTCCTACTAAACTAATTATTGCCAATATTGCACCTGGATAGCGGGGATCAAAATGGCGGCCCTAAAATAAAAATTAAAAAAAAATTGTTTATTTTTTCATTTTAATCTAACGAGTTTCAATAAAACCTTTTATCGGTACTCTGAATTTTGTTTCGTTTTCATACTGTGTCTTACTTTAGGTGACTATGGACATTAGTCCACATTCGCTCTATTTATGTGTTTATTGTTATTTTTTATATGATGATAAGAATAAATTTACAAAATATACCAATTCATAGTTATTATAATTATCAACTTTATTTCGACACAGCAAACTTATTGAAGTCCACAAAATGTTATTATATTTCTTCTATTATTTTTGTTCCAACTGTTTAACAGAAGCATCTATGACACAGTCTAATCTATCGTACAATCTAGTCGTAATAAAAGAAGACGGTAGGTACCATTTTATTAGTTACAGTCATAAAGTACTCTGTGGTTACAGTGTTTCGTAAAGTACTCTGTGGTTACAGTGTTTCGTATAGTACTCTGTGGTCACAGTGTTGATCTCTATTAAGTCTGTGATCATAGAGTAAGTTTATATATATGTCTGTGATTATCGAATGTTATCAAGTTTATAAGACCATGTTTGATCGAGATATCTATAATTAATGATAATAAGCAGGTTTAAATCATAATTAAAAAATTTAATAATTATGATGTATCATTTCTGCACTATACCGTTCATATTATAATAAATTACAGTTTAAATAAAACTTACCAAAAATAAAACATAAGGTGCCAGCGCAGAAGCGGCGCTGGATATGACATTGCCTAGTGACATTCCCGACTGCCGTAAACAAATAGGCTAAAGTTCCATGTTTAATAAATTAATTGTGTAGTAGGATATAGTTATAGTAAATCTATTGAGGATAACTGCAATAGTGCTTAACCATCCGTTCTTCAGCCACTCTGAAGTACCTATAAATAATTTCATAGCTTATTATTATTAATTTGAGTATGATTTTATTATTAGTAATAGAATTAGTCTTAATATTGATTTTTAGAGAACTTACCGAGGCAAAATATGATTAAAAAAAAGAAATTAATGTTTATCAATCTTTCTGTGTGCTTATGTAATAAAAATGTTTTTTAACTTTGTCTCTGGCGCTTAAATTACCGCTTAATTTAAACATATGCTGGAATCATGACTACATTTAAATAAGATTTTAAAAAAGTGTTACGTCACGTTGTTTGTTTGTTGTTGTTACGTTGCTCACCAGTTAACATCATTTAGTTTGGCGTCCCAGAGGATAGTAATAGATTAGCACAAAAAAGGCAGGTACAACGTATCTACGAAACGGATGTAAAAAAAACGTGCGTCAGTGTTGAATAAGGTTACCAGGTTCATACAAATTTTACTACTGATATTTTTTTGGGTCTGATGTGAATATGTATAATTATGGTAATAGTAACATAATAATTTTATAATATTTATTAATGTTTGAAAATATTTGTACGCCACTGCACGGTAGCATAACATAGGGAACTTCAAAACAAAATCCATTTTTTCTTACTACCTACGTTAAGAAAATCATAAATAAATTGAATTGAATTTTATACAGAATTTTTTAAAATTTGATTTTTAATACCTTCATATTTCTTATATATTACAGTGCTAAGGTGGTTCATTGTAGCCTCACTGTACATGTTTTCCTAGTGTGCGGGACAATATTCCACATAGGTACAATTGCATAAATCCAATATCTAGTAATTTTTTACAATAGTGACACTTTCGCTTATTGACTTAAAATCAATTTTAATCGATAGAGGATCCGCCGTTATAGTATATTTTAAAAGTCTAATTTGGGGGAAAACAACCACATTCGAGAAAAAAATATTTTTTAAATTCTTAGTTGTGGGTGTAAAAATCTTCGTTAAGGACAAAATAACACAATAAATGGCCAAAAATAGGTGCAATGACGAGCGAAGTCAGGAGGAGCGTTAGGTTGCTGTAGAAAATGCACGATCCGAGCGAGCAAAGCTAGCGTGCCGCAGCAGCGGCCGGCGAGTATCACTAAATAAATAATAATAAAACGTCCGTCGACTGCTCCAAATGGAATTTTTAAAATGTGCTATGGCTGTGATTCCTCTATCGATAAAAATTTATTTCTAGTCAATAAGCGAAAGTGACAACAATAGTGACAACTATTGTAAAAAATAACCCAATATCTAAATTAAATTATACATGTAATTTCTTTGGTACCTATTATAATTAGTTATTTTAGCAATAAACTTATATTATTACAAAGTGTATTTACACAAAATTCCAAACAATGAACGTTTCCATCACAATCACTTCCAGATAATATTTAAATAGATAGAATTGCATGAACATATTATAAGGAGGTAAACAATAATGCACATATATACATACTTCGATATATACATACATATCTTAGATACAATTTACTTACAATACACCTAATTAACTCTTCCTAACATGGTTTAAGCAAAACAAAAGAAAAATAAGTTGTCAGCGTTTTAGACCTCGTCTTCTTCTTTAAATTCTGTCTCAGACTTTTGAAAAATAAGAATTCGGATATTTTAATAACAACGAATAAAAATTTCAGAATTCTTAATTCCTTAAAAGTTTAAGAAAGTCTTGTTTAGTCAGAAAACCCCGTTATTTGACAAAGGAAGTAAGAATAATTGCGTAATTTCGGACTTTTTCCACAAGGGTTAACCTTCAACTAAACTAAAGTTAATATTATTTCCAAATTTTTTAAAGTAATACTTACTGGTTGAACGAAAACTGTGCATAGACCAAAGGAATGCAGTTGAAGCATATGAAATTACACCTGTGTAACGTCGTCCAACACGATCCACAAGCCAAGCTGCTATGACAAAACCCGGAATTTCAGCTAAAGATTGCCATGCAAATTCCAAAAATGGATTCCCATCTGCTTTTTCTCCCAGAACTCATCAATACAGATGTGTAGTTTATGGAAACAGAATCCCTGAATAACGTAACGTTTATCAGAATTAAAATTTACCTTTGTGACTAAATGGATGTGAAAGGAATGGAACAGATATTCACCATAACAGTAGTTGTAAAACAATTATTATTGTTAATCTTAGTCCAGAAAATAATGCCAAAGGCCCTAGAACTTTTGTTTTATTGGAATCTGTAAACTGGAAGGTTAAAATTTCTTGCATAGTGTCAGAGTCTAATTTCGTTTTATTTATCTTTGCTATAAGTTTTAACTGTTCGACACATGCGTTAAAGGAGAACCCCGATTTTGGGCCTGAATGTACAAGGATGAAACATATACCAAAAAATCCATTATTTT
>WUAW01038074.1:7410-22027 GCA_017165845.1 Thaumetopoea pityocampa | reverse complement strand
TAAATGTAGTTTTATATTAGATATTACAAAATTAGGGGGGTGGTCTATACTTTTGTCGCGGACTGTAGATGTATTCTTAGTGTTCATATAAACTCACAGTCATCGTTTTAAGAAAAACAGTCAAAATTTTAGTTAAATCGACCGAAGCGCGTTTCTAGAATATCGCGTATTATTTCAATTAACTTGTTATAATTTTATTGTTTGTGGACCGATTGGAATGAAACAAACACTAAATATTACAAGAAGCTTACCGCAATGCAACACTGAAAACCGCATTCAAATGGATTCAGCCGTTTCTGAGATTAGCGTGCACAAACGCACAGACAAACAGACAAAATTTCTAAAAACTACTATTTTGGCTCCGGTAACATAACTACAAACTGTATGGATGTTTTTTTTGAAAAAATATTAATTGTACAGACACGGCTCCGTTACGATTTTATTATATGTATAGATTATATATTTTTTAACAGCTCATTATCATTATTTATTTTTTAACGTCTCGTTTCCCGCGGAGGCGAAAAGTGGGCTACTGATAGCCACTTTGCACGTAGCAAGTGGAAAGAAGTGGTCTCTGCCTACCCCAATTCTTCGGTAGTATAGTGGTCAGTATACCCGCCTGTTACGCGAGAGACCGGGGTTCGATTCCGCACCGGAGAGCCAGGGAAAAAGGCGTGAGTGTATGTATGTATTTTATAACATATGTAAACTAGTAAAATAACTAACACAGATTGTGTTTTTATGTTTTTTATATCCTCAGATTTATTTATTAAACTTTGAGGAAAACCAGCAGATAAAAGATATCAAAATACAATAATGTAATAAACGTTAATTATATGTTTCCACGGGTACACGCGGATTGGAACTGAAAACATAAATACGGGTACGTCGACAGTAACAACATCGGCAGACCCGAATCACTGTCAGATCCGAACAATTATAATATAAGCAAAGTATAAAAATAATAATGATTATTATATTCTGGGCACCTTCGTACACATGGATCTAGTCCCAAACTAGGATTCCCTACATCTTGGGTACTAGACAACAATATACATACATACACATATATAGATAAATACTATACATAAATAAATACGTCCACGACTCGGATACAAACATTTGTACTTATCACACAAAGTTAGTCCCTACCAGGATTCGAAGCCGGTACTCACTGACACAGAAAGCAGGATCATTACCACTGTACAGATCTGTCGTCAAACGATTCAAATATTAAAAAACAACCCACTCAGCCTACGTTTTGCTGTATCAGGCTTAGTGTTGAATGGATCGAGGCCGATATCCTTACACAGTTGATTGAAATTGTTACTCATAAGCCAAACCTATGAATTTAATCTGTATTAATGTAGAAACAATGGTTTGGTCGTTTAGGAACGATGAGTTAGATTCGAATAATGATAATAATATCGTCCCTTTAGTGGCAGAATTCATTAAATGACCAAATCCTCCTTTCTTCCAAACTTGTTTCTGGACCAAGTCTGTACTTAGTGAATATTTACATTTTCCATCTCGCGATATACGCATCGTATCAATATGTGAGTAAAAAGGGAATGTAGACCAGCTTTTGCTTATAACGCTGATGTCAATAACTCATTTCGGTCAATGTTGTCAGTAATGAATTCTGCCAATAAGGGGACGATATAGATGAAATGCAAATGGAAGTATCGGAAAACGTTTCAAAATAGTCAAGTTCGTATCACCCTCAATCGACGAAAGTATATGAAAAGATGTATGAACATTGACGAGGTGAAAGAGGTGTATCAGAATGGTGGTATGTGGCGGAACTGTGGTCTCTGCGTACCCTTACGGCATACCGGCGTTAATGTATATATATAATTTGGGAGCCGGTAGAAAATAAATTATTGAAGACTAAAATTCTTAAAATTCCAAGTGCTTAAATATTTAAACACCTAACCCCGTGGCAATTACCTTCGAAATAATATTCAATTCCTATTACGTGTAACTTGATTCTACGCACCTGCCGATGTTTATATGTCCTGATCGGATTATGTGGGTACCTATATAAAAATAAACCTCATTTTTTCCTTATGAAACAAACAATTTAAAGGTCATGTTCTGTTAACAATACTGAGTGTTGGTAACAGTAGCCATTGATTACTTCGGCGACTGCCTGTATTGGAATCCGAAAAACATAATGACGTATGTGCGTGAGTGAGAGGCGTGCCCTTGTACGATTCCTTGCCACAATGTCATCGCACAAAGCTTGGACCTGGGCCACACACTCTAGACTTCATATGCAAAGAGAATGCTTATATAACTTAAACAGTGCCTCGGCAATGGGAAAACCGAAAAATTAAAAATAAAACGTATATGTTCATCGACTGATCCCCAAGTGCAGTACTACGATTTAAGTTATGCGTATAAGCTAGATCGGTGAACATAAAAATTCGATTCCAAAACAAAAAACGTAGTGTGGGTCGACCCCGACTCGGTTGACTGATGTCCAAGTCGTGGGTGAATGCAGGCGGCTCATAACCACTCGATGTGGCGATCATCAGGAAGTCTATGTCCAGTAATGGATACCTGTGAGCTAATATGATGATGAGTTAAATTATAGTTTTATAAAAATTACAATTTAACTATGGAACTTTTAAAATTAAAAAAGCCGGTAATCAATTAAATGACTGACGAAGCCTGATTGGTTACATTGGTTTGCATATTTGTACTATATCAGAACCACAAACTCCCTCAAAACAAAAAAATATTTAAAAAAAATAAAAAACCTAAAAAATATTAAAAAAAATATAAACCTAAAAAATAAAAAAAAACAATAATTTGAAAGTGGTATTATATTTACAAGACAATTTAAATATGATTTGATTGGGTCATGTAGAAAGGATGAGTGGAATTTGATTGACAAAACAAACGTACCGGGCAAATGTGAGTGGAAGTATCGGAAGAGGACGCCCAGGAAAAACTTACCTTGATCAAATCAACAAACTGTTTCAATAGGTCAAATTTGTAACAAACTTGATCGACGAAAGTGTATGAAAAGTTGTATGGATGCGGATGAGGCAAGAGAGGTGTGTCAGGATCGTAGTATGTGTCATACTATGCTCTCTACCTACCCTTATGGGATACCGGCGTGAGTTTATGTATGTATGTATAACCATTATATCAATGGACGCCAAAGTTCTCAGACCACTCTTTACCCTGAATTCGGAAAAGATAAAATATAAATATATAATAATGCAAATGATAAGAAAGTATAAATATATGTATAATAAACTGCGACATAGTTTCTTCAAAGTAGCTTTATTGTCATCAACATTAATAAATTTTTGTCAACCATACAGACGTCCCACCAAACAAGAGAAATTGATGGCGTTATTTCGAAAATTTATTTCACATTAAATAACCAGGTTTATAACGACATCAATGACTTCCAAGAAAAAAGATTGTATCTCATTATAGACGCTTGTGATATTCAAATGGTTCTCATCATTTCACTAATTAACGAGATTTGTAAATTTTCGAAACTGATAGCCGTAGTAGCGTAGTGGATAAAGCTCGTCTCGAATCTGAGAATAGAAAAAATTTGGATTCGATTTCCGGCCTGTACGTTAGTACTACCGTGGCTTCTCCATATTCCGGAAGACATAATAATGAGTCCCAGTTAATGTCTCAACAACACTCATCATTAGTGGGAACTGTAGAGACGGAGATGACATCAGATGGCAACCATTCATCTTAACTCACCCTATACGTAACCGCATCCCATGCAAAGAAACAGCAGACCCTGGCGCAAAAGTCGAAATGCTATGTTGAGAGGGATAGAGATAAATTTCGAAATTACTTAAACTATTGGCACATAATCTATTACTATTACAAAATTGTTAAATGTCAAATTTTATAAACCCAAGATATTAAAGAAAAAACTACTCAGATCAACTAATTACGGGCTTCTGAAACCAAATACGTCGATGTTTGTTTGTTTGTTCGAGGTTCACGCAAAAACCAGCCAGTAGAATTTGGTCAGACCGTTACAGTCTTAAAGGTACTATTCCGAATTAAATGCAGCGTCATGTTTTATTAAATTCGGTCCTCTAGAATTGAAGATACAACTTGATCCGTGTTTTAATAGCCGCCGTTAAGGTACGAGAGCTCATGTAAAAGTGGTTGTCAGGACTTTTTAAATAAATCTATGATTGTTTCGAAATTTCCCATGTAGCGGAAAACCGACATTCACAAAGCTGATAGTATAATATTATTAACATGCTCTCCGATATCTTAACTCAGTTGCATTAGCCATTCATCACCATCACCATCACCAACGTCATCACCAGCCCGTGGAAGCCCACTGATGGACATGTCCTCCTTAAAAAGAAGAGATTTGCAATAATCTCCACGCCTTACATATCGCAATAGATTTTTTTTTTAAAAGACAACTCCCGCATTTAAAATTTCAATTGAATAACAGGACCACAATGCGATTCAAATAAGAATAGGAACGTCAATGACCTTTATCTGTCAAATGTCACTTGAAACGTACGGTTTGCATAGAATACTTTGTATAAAAAAATCTTACATCAAATTTAAATAAAAACGTTAAATAGTAGTAAATTAACCAAACATACCTAATATTTAATTATTTAAAGTCATTATTAGTTTGAATTGACAGCTATGACGTCACAATATGGCGCAAAGTCGGTCCTATTCTCATTTGATTCGCATTGTATGCGTCTACCCATCAATCCGGTACACCCCTTAGCTTAGCTTACCCCTTAGCTGGTTAACATCATCCACGGGAAAATATGAAATGAGGTTATTATTATTATTAACAGCTAATCTATCAATTTTGTATTTCCTTGTACCATATTTTTCCTTGTTTCCATCTTTTATCAAGTGACTTGTTATATGTAGATAAATATCATAATACTGCTGGAGAGGGACTTGGAGACCTGAGATACGGGGCTTCACCTAGTTTAGGCTCCAGTCCACCCTTATTTAAGTTCTATTGTACTGCTATTGTTTTTCTTTTATTATTTAAAATAGCCTTTGCCTGCGTGAATGTCGGTTTTCCGCTACATAGGAAATCCCGAAATAATCATAAACTTATATAAACAACCACGCAACCACTTTTACTTAAACTCTCGTACCTTAACGGCGGCTATTAAAACAGGGATCAAGCTGAATTTTAAATTCTACTGGACCGATTTTAACAAAACGTACCGCAGTATTTAAGTCTAAATAGTACCAGAATAGTAGTTATGACTGTAATAGTCCGACCAAAATCTACCCGCTTTTTGCGTGAAGCTGAACAAACAAAAAACATGACGGATTTGTATTCAGAAGCCCTTAATTGGTCGATCCGAGTACATTTTTTTTTAAATATCTTTGGTTTATAAAATTTGATATATAACAATTATAATTGTATGGATAATAATAAAATTTATTGGAAGCCGATATATTTAATTGAGAATGCAAAAGAACAATTTAAAATAAAATTAATTATTAAATTTACGATAATAATATTCGGACAGGTTATTTTTTATGATCTTATTAATAAAATTAATCATTTTTCCTTAAACAGTTTTGTATATGATACAATATTACAATATTGATTTTGTATTGTAACCGTGATGTGACGACTACAAAAAAATATTTTCATTTTTACAAAGTTGTTAAGACAGTAATCTTAAAATTGTTCTGAACTGTAATTATATATATCCATATATTATTATAATGGCAAGCCGTATAACGAATCAACTTAATAAAAACGTACATTCATATACTTATAAGGTAAAGCTAGCCTTGTTGACATCTGTTTCTCTCTGTCACGCAGATCAATACCATTTTCTATCCTTGTCACACTAATAAGCTATAACACACGCTCAAATATAACCAGCACATGTAAAAATATGTGTCTGTGTATATGTGTGTACGTACAGTGTGTCAATGTGTTGTATAAACAGAATCTCTGATTTTACGTTTCAATGATTATAGATTCATATCTATGCAAAGTTGGTTGATTTTGTGAAATAAAATAGAAGCCATACCTAAACTGTTCTATAATTTTACATAAACACATCTGATATCATCATCATTTATTGTATAAAACGGAGAATACTACGAGTATTTTCGTTTACCCTGGTGTATCTCTCGGTCGGTTCTTGTGGCACCTAAGAGAAGAGGAAAAAGGAGATTCCATTTTTTGTTTTTTTTTTTACCAAACACATATTTATGCCTACTTGACTACAGTGTCACCTGTTGGTAAGTGGCGATGTAACCTGGGATGGTAAAACGTACTAGCTTAATATAAACCTATTCACTCATATCTTAAAAACACCTATGAACAAACAGAACAGCCCCCTAGCCAAGTTGACTTTCTACAATCGTTAACGCTAATAGAAACAAAAAAATGTATTGGAATGACATTTATGATCGCCATATCATCCGTGACTTATCGATTACAAATGCCATTTTAATACATTTTTTTCGTTTCTATTAGCGTTAACAATTGTAGAAAGTCAACTTGGCTAAGGGGGCAGGCATAGAATAGAGTAGAAGAGAGTACTCTTTAATGCATAGCATATAACAAATTTTACAAACATTAAACAAAAATTACATAGTGTAAACATTTGGCGATTTTATCGTAATATGCGATCTCTTCCAGACAACCCTTGGACGGATAGGATTTATAGCGAGATATGGTGGTACAACTGTAATGTGCATATTTATTTAAAATGTTATATTGCAATAAAAATACTTTAATAATAAGTAGAAATTGCACTAGAAATATATTAACAATACGTATGCAAATTGAAATGCAATAAACAAATTTAAATATACAAAAACGTTCTCATTCTACAAGTCCGCATTAGGCCAGTGTGCTGGACTGCAGCCTAACCCCACCATTCTAAGAAGAGACCCGTGTTCCGTAGTGGGACAGTAGATGTGATAGTAGTGATTATGATGATGTGTTAATAATATATTCCTGTATATATAATATTTAATCAAGGCGTATAAAATTTCATTCATTCATACATACATACAATCACGCTTTCTCCCTATGTCCCCGGCGAGGATCGAACCCCGGTCTCCCGCGTGACAGACAGGGATACTAACCACTGTACTACCAAAGAATTGAAGTAGGCGGAGACCACTTCTTTTCACTTGCTACGAGCAAAGTCGCTATTCGTAGTCCACTTTTCGCCCCCGCGGGAAACGAGATTCATTGAGTGTTTATCACGATAACTATTACAATAGGAGTAGTATTGAGTAGTAATAGGAGTATTAAGAGGAGTCTTATATCTATAATACATCATCATCTTCAGCCGAATATGGGCCTCCTTCTTAAAAAGGAAGGATTTGCCAAAATCTCCACGCTTGGCAGACGTCATGGAGATATCAATAGATTTTAATTGAATAACAAGATGACACTGCTACCAATTATCCTGATTAATCCATTAGCTAGTTCTTACAATATCCACAGGAAAAAATGGAGTAATGATTATATTATGCCGGTGACAAAGCATTAAATGGAGTAATGATTATATTATGCCGGTGACAAAGCATTAAATGGAGTAATGATTATATTATGCCGGTGACAAAGCATTAAATTTTTCTAACCCTAGCAGTTTGAATCTCGAGGGACGCCGGGAGAAAAGTACAGTATACTTATATACTTATAAAGCAGTAAAGTATACAACAATAATTGGAGGAGATTCATCATCCATCCCCAGTCCACATTCGTCCCCACTACAGGGGCACGGACCTCGCCTGTTCAGGAGGGGAATAAGGTCTACCACGCTGGCCTACTGCGTGTCGGTAGGCTTCACACACCCATGCGGTTAAGCGGGTTTCCTCACGAAGATTTGAATATTCCTCACGAATTTATGTATTCGTTTAATTTTTGGTCTCCGAAACTACGACCATGTGTCGGAGTTCCGGAAACGTTTGAATAATTACCTGTTCGGGAGCGTCGAGATGATCGTGCTCTGTCTTTTCTTTATTCTATTCTTCACAACTCGAATTCACCAGCCTATCTCCGGAAACGTTTTGAGTATTTTATTCCCAGAGGAGAACCCTGCCGCACAAACTCTTCTCTTCTTTTGCGTATCCCACACCATAAATCCAGTCGTTACAGTGAATATTTCACTGTGAGTACGGTTCGCCTATGGAATTCACTTCCTCATTCTATTCAAGGTAGCTCTTCTCTGAGTGTTTTCAAGGAAAGAGTTAAGGAGCACTTTCTCTCAAAATAATATATGTATGTACGTATTTTACTGTTTCGGTATTTCTATAGGTATGTGTATATTTGTGTATGCTTCTGTACCTAGTAAACTAGATCTTATTCTCCTTCTAACCTCAAATATAATATTTTTACACTCTAAGGTTTGCTGGAAGGAAACTCAATATTTGAGTTAAGCTCGCCTTTGTACATCTTTTTTTCTTTATTAATAAATGTATTTACCTGTTTGTGTACAATAAAGAATAAATAAATAAATGAAGGTTTCCTTTTCCATTAAGTACATTGATGTCTACAACATTGTTCTAATTCATGTACAGTCTACATAGTGTACATGAATTAGAAATAACTCATGTGGTACAGGACCGGGTTCAAACTTACGACCTTTCAACCGCAAGACGTCGTATCCGGCACGACTGGACCATCAGTGTACTAACTGGAAGAGATTATTATTCACCAAATGACTAAAACATACATCTCCAGTACTAACATTGCACGCTACAACATGATGTTTTAGATGACGACGATAATTCATACATAGCATTTGTCCGTGTTTGGATTCATATCTACCCGCAGCTTTCTGAATTACTAGTGATCGGGCCTTATCAACAGGGCCTTGTAACAAACAGTCGAACAGACAAACGCAATTTATCTCACCAACTATTAAAATAAAGTGAAGGATCCGCATCCTAACAAATATTATAAATGCAAATGTGAGTTTGTTTGTTTGTTACTGTTTTATGCCTTAACTATCCCGCGGGATAGAATTTTTTTTATCGGTTTCTGTACATATTCATGTATGTATTTTAATTTACATCAATGCGAGCAAAATCGCGTGTAAAAGCTAGTAGATTATAAATCATAGTCATCATATTGATGTGGCGGGTAAATTTTGTAACGTTTTATTTAAGCTACCACTAATAATTTCGTTATCGTAAATCATAAAACATTTTTAATTTTTTATTATAATTAAACAACAGGTAGGTGCCTTTTGAGAAAGAAAAGCAGACACAAGTGGCTGATCTTAGCTTGTATCTGTTAATTTCTCTCTTGAAATTAATATTTCCTATAGTAATTTCCAAAGGCTTTGTTTTAATTTTTAACTAAAGCAAGTCTGAATAAATATGATGTATTAGATTCGTGAGTGTTTTAAGGACCCCTAATGGGGCTGCGATATCCAGCGTGTTAACTGGCAAATGTTCAGACTTAAGAAACGAAGAATTGAAGAATATACACACCGCTTCTGACGTCAACAAAACCCCGACCAGCGGAATTCGACGCGTCTAAGAAGAGTACCGCCTAACATCTGTATTAGGATTTAGGATGGGCATTTAAGAACTTCTTTTTATTTTTTATTATAGAAATTCTATGTTTTTCTTTGGAATAATATATAATAATAATAGTAAATTTTAGAGAACGTTAAGCGAATAAAAAAAAACAAAAAGTGCTTCATCTGTTTTAAATTCTTCCAAATGATAAAAACATAAAATTGCTTTTATATTGAATTTAACTTGTTTTAATGCATATCCGAAGGAATTTATAGTTTTATATCAAGTTCTATATTCATATATCAATGTTATTATAGAATAACGATATTCATAACAAACCAAGGGCCTTTTAAATTAATAGAGAGTAATGCTTCCTACCTGCTCCGTCGTCTGCCTATAGATGACGTGATAAAAACTGTTTTGTGAAAAAAAAAATGTTAGACAGAAGATCTCAGACGGTTGCGATTGATACAATAAACGTATTAAATACATTATGTTGAATAAACGAACAGCTTAGCATTAATTGTAAATAATCATCACCAGTCTATGTTTGTCTCCACTACAGGGACACGGAACTCTCCTAACTAGGTGGAGAATTAGGCTGTAGTCTTCCACATTAAACCTAGTGCAGGTTGGTAGGCCTCACACACCCCTGCGCGCATGCGAGTTTGTATAGGAAGTTTTCCTTCTCTGTTGAGTACAGTGGTGCTTACAATCTAGACCGTAAATGAGTTTGAAATAATTACAGACGGGCCTAGGATCGCACGCATGACCTTTTAATCACTACCTTATAGACCACCAAATACATTTTCAGATCTATGTAAATAGTAGAAGCTAGTATGCTTGAATTCTATTACACATAGCAGTAACACAGAATACTCCATAAAAATAGTTTACAAAATTAGAAGTTGCATTAATTACACTTGAAATCATAAAAAAAAATTGTACATAACTTTGTACATTGCGAGTATATCCAATATATGTATATAAAACCGTAAAACACTAAAGTTCCAGACATTGAGTACACTATATAAAATTGTATATAAAATTTTAAATAAATAAATAAAATTGTAGATTGTACATCAAGAGTATAAACACGTATATATTACCTAATCATAAGTGCATCTTTTTTAACACGAATATTTTTGTTTGTAAAACTTAAAATAATTACTAATTTTTTTTTAATAATATTTATTTTTAAATAATAATTTTTATTTCTGAGGTTCTATTGTTTATCTTGGATTGTAATGGAAATCCATTTCTTCCCATAGAGGCTGTGAGAACCAGCTAAGGGGTGTACTCGATAATGGATCATTACAGGATAATGGGCAGCAGCGTTATCCTCTTATTCAATCAAATTTTGATTTTGTGGAGATTACGGCAAATTCCTCGTTTGTAAAGAGGAGGCTCATAACTTTCACGGGCTAATGATAATGAGGAAGTAGAAAATTATTTTGTACACTAACGCATAAAAGTATAAGTAAGTATTTTGGCCTATAGATAGCATAAACAACAATTTTACGACATTCACAAGTGAAAAAAAAATCTCTTTGAACAATTTAACAAATGAAGGCCAGCATTTGTTCGAAATCACAGTTATATAAGCTTCATTAACCTTCAATACGCTTTACAAATTCTTTGGACAATAAAATGTTGCATCTACGACACAAAAGAACAATTCTGATAATCTTACATCAATTGTTGACTTTCGAACGGAAAAAGGCGACGACCAATTTACAGGAACGTTCTAATTAACACTCGGACGCGACTCGTGATTCTGAGAATCGTTGACGAATCGAATATTTAAAATTGTAATGTATTTATTGATCGGTCAGACTCAAACACGTATTTTGTAAGCACAACAGGAGGCCCCATACAACCTTAGCGCACTTAAATCATGACTGCACAAAATTATAACAGCCACCTCGACTCGTGAGCATGCGGCGTTCGAACGCTGAATAATAGGAGACTTCCTTTGTGAAATTAAAACAAGCACGTTCATTAATTTCTTCGGGCTTGCTTGAGGCATTCTCTGCTAGTCTGCCTTTGGGTGATGCTGAGATACTATAGACAATATTTTGATCGTAATATTTCTATTTTGGTGGATTTTTTCTGACCTTGTTGTTGCACGCGGCTCCGCCCGCGTGATCTTTCTACCAACTCAGGAATCTTCCTAACTTGCCAAAATTTCATTGCAATCGCATAATATAACACAAACGGAACAAAGAAACATTTATTTTTATATTTAATCTCTCACTACTGAGACTACAGTAGTTTCACTAGTGAGCAAAGATCTTTTTCACCCTACCATTCATCATCATCATAATCAGCAAGTCTACAGCTAAAAGGGACAGATTTCCTTAATTATTATTAATTTACGCGCTTGGCGGGTGTCTTGAAGACTGCAGTAATGTTGACTGAATCGTAGAATACCTGTTATCCTCGTGCATCGTTCAGGTACACTCATAGCATCCGCGACAAGAGATGGATGAAGATGACTTTTCTTTTGCCTACGCCACGCCCTAGCGTTATTTCAACCTAAGTCCGGGTTCCCTGTTGCTGCAAGGAAACAGCTGCAAGACGGGCTTAAAAATACCGACTATCATTTGATGTTTCCTCCGTACCTACTGCTTACGATACCAGTAGGCAAGGACTTATTTACATCTCTTACCAAATAGAAGGTCAGGTCTAAACTGTATGTTATAACGGGTAAGCTAATACCCAATTCAAACCGGGTGTTAAACTGTCTTCGATAGTTTTCAAGATCGAATATTGACTAGACCAGAAGTACTTAATTTTTTTATCTTATAAACCACTTGTAATGTTTTTCACTTTTGAGTAGACCCCCAAAACGTCATTAGTATGAAATTTTTGTATTTGTAAATTTATTAATTTCAAATGTACACTGTCGACTCCTGGGGATCACAACTTTGGGTATCAATGGACTAGATAATTACCTTCTCGATGTTATTATTGAGTATTTATTGATAATTTAATTCGTCTCAAAAACAAAAGAGTACTGAAACTATTACGACTTAAATATTTCGAGAAGGAAAATATAATTATATCAGATAAACAAATTTTAAATTCGCAACAATAAAACAAGCAACATTTCTGTATTTACCGTAAGACACCTTCAAAATAAATTGGTCAACGTTTAATTAGTCTGTTTAATTGTCGGCACAATTACAAAGTATGAGAGATTAAATAAACAACAGGATCGAATATGCCCGCGCCGCGACCATCTAAAAGCCTAACCACAATGGAATCCCCGAACTTTAAAAAAAGTTGCGTATCTTTATGAATATTTAAGTTTCCTCTCGGCTGAACTGTCATTTTCAATCGTAAGCTCGAATATCGTAGAGACTATTTTCACTTACACCACGTTCGACGTTCATTCGAATTCGAACCTTGCTGTCGGATAATAAAACCTTATTATGGATTTGCTGCCACGACTACACAGTCGTGGTTACGAAAAAAAAAGAATATTTATCTACTTCTAGGTATGGATCTAACGTGACCTCTCGAAGATCGTTGGCATCAATAAAACCTATTTACTTTGTAGTGTTATTAGTAATATGTGTGCACGATAACTTTACTATATTTCTTTCGTTTTCTTTGGTCTTAAAACTTAGATGTTATTTAATTTTGATGTATAAGTAATTAAAAAACGCATTGAATCATACTAGTCGTTTTAGTTACTAAAATGGAAATTTTATAAACTGCTTGACCTTCGTACGGTTAAATTAATCATAATCACAGTATGACGTCACCAAACGTGGATTTACTCCAAAATATCCTTAAATACCACTACTAAGTGATGATTTTTCGAAAGACCCACGTATACCTTACTTTATTGTAACAAATAATAAAAAATTGGGTTCAAAAATAGATTTAGGAATCGACGGAATATTATGTAGTAAAATTGCTTTATAATATCTTGCCTTATAAAATCTTGATTATATCCAGAGAATAACACATCCAAATACCATTGACGGAACTATAAGCGTAAATGAAATCTTTATTTACAAGCACTGGTGTATCTGTCAATGACCGTGTAACTACCAGTGATATTTACTATACTAATATTATAATGTTAAGAGGTGAAATTTGTTTGTAAGTTTGTATGTAGAGGATAATCTCTGGAACGAATGATCCAATTCTAAAATCTTTTTCACTGGTAGAAAGCTACATTATTCCTGAGTGATATAGGCTATAAGTTATATTTATACTATGCAGATTAGCCAAGTTATCACAGTATTTGTCTAACAAGTCTGAAAGAAATATGATTGCCTGAGATTGATTGATTGAGAGATATGATGAGGGTTTTCAATTAGATAGGAAGTCCACATGAGTGGAGCAGCGGGCAACAGCTAGTATTATATAAAATCACTGGTAACTTCTGAATGACATGACTAATTGAGGTTATAGTCGCACAACATATTTATTTTGTCATAATTAAACTAGCATACGATAGATGGCGCTGTAGTAGAGATAATATTTGTGTACGAATCGGGATAAACACGCGAGCGTCGCCGCGAACAACGACTAAAATTTACACATTTTTGGAACATAATATATCACGGTACAAAGCCTATATCAATCGTAATCGCTATTCTAATTATAGTATATTGAGTAGCACAAAAAATCCCTGATATAAATCGTAGCCACAATATTCTTTCATCCAAAAGAAATTTTATACCCCGTTGAGTTTCTGTCGGACGCTGGCCCGCCGATGCTCAGCTATACGGAGACGCTTTCATTTGTGTGCGTGAGATTGCGATTGTGTGCCGTAGCATCTTCCACCTCCATATGATGGGAAGTGAACCCTTTACGCGTGGAAACCGTTTTTTATTTGCACTCGGACAGCGGCGTCAGGTAGAAAGGATGATCGTTAATTTTTAAAGGACACACTGAACTTTGGTTTAAAACAGTGCCCGTTCACTGTGAGGCATCGCTGAGAATGGTACCTATAATTGTTCTAAATTATATATTATTACATGGCTTGATGATAAATCGACCGCTTCTTCCATTCAGAGTTTTAATCATATATTATGTTCATACTTCATATATCAATAAACCATTGCTCCACCATTGCGACGGAAAAACAATTCTA
>WUAW01038073.1:0-10954 GCA_017165845.1 Thaumetopoea pityocampa | reverse complement strand
TATATATATATATATATATATATATATATATATATATATATATATATATATATATATATATATATTTTATGAAAAAGAAAACAAGTTCTTGTGTAGGTAACCAAGTATATTTTAGTTTTCAATGCCTTTTTTGATTTGACTGAATAAAAAATCAAGGATAAATTTGCAATTTATCAAACATCAAGTAAAAGTGATTAATTACTTTTTATATAAATCTATCTAATAAATCTATGATTGATTCGGGATATCCCATGTAGCCGAAAACCGACATTTACGTGGGTGGAGCCATACCTTAACGGCGATTACTAAAACAGGGATCAAGCTGTATCTTCAAATCAACAGAACAGATTTTGATGAAACATGCCGTTATTATTTAAGTTGGAATAGTGCCTTTAAGACTGAAACAGTTTAACCAAAATCTGCTTGCTTGTTTTTGTGTGAAGCCCGAATAAACAAACAAACAAACTTCGACGGATTCAGTTTTAGAAGCCCTTAATTAGTCGATTTAACAATTTTATAATAATATATAGATTATAAATACGTTATAAATGGATATTAATTATATTATTAATATAATTTATTTGTTGAAATTCAAATTTCACAACCAAAACATTTTTTTGTTAAACTTAGTCGCTCGGATACGTATGGGCGGTACCATTGCAACGGCACCACCCCACTCGGATCCGAGTAAAAAGCAGTGAATTATTTGGCGGATGTATGGTGCCGGTATAATAACAGCATCACACCATCCCTTCCCTTGGATCCTGCGACCAGCTAAGGGTGTACCAGAATAATGGGCAACAGTGTTATCCAGTAATTCAATCAAAACTCCAAACTCCAGGACGCCAGCCATGCGTGGAGATTATGGCAAATCCCTCCTTTTTAAGAAGGTGGCCAATGTCCAGCCGTGGACTTACTTGGACTAATGATGACCATGATTTTAAAAGTCTATTTAAAAGATGACCGTAAAAATATCTCGAATTTTCGATTATAATTATACAATTCAACGTCAATTGATATAAATTGGCCTTGCGCTTAGTAATTTGCATCATTTTCGCACCAAATAATTGACGTTGGATTTAGATTAGACACTTAAAGTTCACGACCGGGGTCGGCAACTTCCATATTGAATGCAAAACATGGTAGAGTTTTTAAAAACTCAAGGCCTCTAGGTACACGTAACTTATTTTGTTTTGTGGACCTGTGTAATCGTAAATAATATCAAACATTTGAAACGTTGAAAACTGTGTATTACAATGAAAAGTAACCATATATTTTAAGGCATCAGATCTGCGGGAACTGTTGCCTAGTCAATATGGTATTAGTCGAATTGACGTCAAACCTCCCAGAAAGTATAATGAAGTGACATTTTGTTGTTACCTTAAAAAATATTTTATTATAACTTGAAAAAATAAATATATTAAATCCTGCCAAAAATGGCGCGAATTTATAGCTGACTGCCATAAGAGAAATTGAAGAAAAATAGGTTCACTACACATATGGTCAACAGTTTAAGGGTCTAGAATATAGGTTCTTAACGAGGGTGTCTTAAAAGTCTCAAACGCACTCAAGAGGGCAGTAGAACACCCAAAGAAAATTAGGGGGCGTCGAGACAAAAAAAAAACATGTACACAAATAAACAAACTTTAACACATGTAACAACACATGTAACAAAAAACAAACTTTAGTATTCGTTAATTTTTATTATTCTATGTGTTGTAAATTATGTGATAAAAATTATTAGAACTTGTAAAAATTTTTATCGCGTGTGCTAAAGCTCATACATATATTTCGATAGTTTAGGAAGTGAATGAACGTTCAGAAACTTTACTGAAGTTACTGAAGTATATATCATTATGAGACAATCGTTTGGTACAATTTTTTATTTTCCTTATACCATAAATTTCAAAAGTAGACAATGGAAAATAAAAGTAGGTATTCCAAATTTTCACGGACGACGAAGACCAAAGAAAAGATCGTTCTTCCCGTCAGTCTAGAAATCAAGATCTCGGCATCCGCAAGACAGTACGTGTTATCTGGCTCTGAGATGCAGGTGATATAACTATAATCGATTATATTACTAAAGGACATAGAATAAGCGGGAATTAATACGTAACATTAATCAATAAAATACGTCTCGTCTTGTACAAGGATCCTGGCTCCTCGAATCCTTCATGGTAAGCGTGGGTCCTCCATGATGGTCAGCGGTTACCGCAGCCTATGACGTCTGCGGCATAAAGAGTATCACAGGCGCGTTGCCGACACTTTAGAAATATCCCCCCCCCCCCCTTCCTCTTGAAGAACTCCATATTCCTATTAGCATATTATTACCATATTTCTATATCCTTGCTTATCCTATATCCTATCTTATTGCCTTGAAAAAATACGGCCACTTTACCATTTATTAGTCAGAGTTTTCTTCCAATGTTTCAATATTAACGATTAATACACAAAACAACAGCAAATTGATATATTAAACATCACAATAAACTAATATAAAATGTTAAAATAAAACATGATGTGATTTTTCACTCGGGTTGCCGCCAAAACTCCCATAGTCTAATAATATTGGTAACTAATAATATTAGTCTTATTGAAAAGTTTATGAAACAGAGATAAGCAGACTAATAAAATTATTTTATTAGTCTAATAATATTAGCTAATAATATCAGTTACTTTTATGAAACAGGCTCCAGATATGATCGCGTGCATATAAATTCATTAGTAGATATCGCAATCTGAGTACCTCTACTAGTTGCGATGTTGCCTTGTAAAAGATACTCTCAAGGTGGCGAATACTCATTACATCGAAAACATCTATTTGTAAATAATTACACGATTGTTGGACTAGATTTCTATTAATTTTAAGATTTAAGTTAAATGTACCAGTAATTGATACAATAGTGAGGAAAACATGTGTGTTTTTAGTTATATAGTGTTTTTATTGTAATAGAAACTTTTAAAGTAGATAATAAGTAATAATCATTCAGCTTACATGGAACTTAAAATTAAAAAATGTGTATTTTTAATATTTTCATTTGTCATAGTAATTGACAAGTGATTTTTGACTCAATAGCCCAATAGTTGATAGTGAGGTATTCATCATACATCAAAATGTTATAAAAACAATCATCAAAATTGTTAAATTCATAAATATTTAACATAATAGGAGTGTCTTCAAGAATTCATAAAAGATGTACAATTTAAAAACATAAAAATAAAAAGTATTGTCTAAAGGTAAAAAATAGGAACTTAAATAATGTGATAGTCATCGTTATCATTGTTAATTAAATAATTTGTGCTACCGTCAGAAGACTACCAATTATCACATTTAGATTCACTACTAGAATCAATTAATATCTTAGTCACTTTCTTCACAGATCTTGGCTTTTTTTCTATAGGAACTTTCTTCGTGTGCTTAGCTTAGCTTCTTCTAGGGATCCTATCATTTGAAATATAATCATGGAAGGTGGCAGACTACCAGATGCATTTCCTTTTTAGAGCACGAAAAAATACTCTTTTTCATCAGTATTTACTCTTTAATATACTGTTTTAGCTTCTCCTGCAAGCACTTTCTTACCTTTTTGGTTTCAAAATGTGCTATTTCATCACAATTAAACACTGTTTGCGGATTCTATATAACAGTTTCTAGATTCCTGTTTTCAAGGAACTCCTGAATTTCAGCAAACTATTTACTTAAAGCTTCTTTTGTCACAGGAGCCCTTGATTTAGTAAAATTTTGTGATGATCTTAATTAATACCTAGGTGTCTTTTTTGAAATTCTTCATACTAATCTCCCCGGTCGATTATCTCTAAAAGGAATTTCTAGTTTTTATACAATATCCTGCATCTGATGCAGTGACAGGAAACTCAACTTAATACNAATTCTTCATACTAATCTCCCCGGTCGATTATCTCTAAAAGGAATTTCTAGTTTTTATACAATATCCTGCAACTGATGCAGTGACAGGAAACTCAACTTAATATCTATAACACAATTTCATGTTCTATTGTTTAGTACCTTAGTTCCCATAGTGGTCCAGGTAAACCCCCACGGGTCCACGGGAGATTCGACGGGGGTCTACGTTGGCGTATGCAAATTTCCGTAGTTAGATCTAATCTTCACATTTTTTGTCGAGCTTTGAGAATATGGTAGAAATGTAGCTGCAGGGGGTCCACCGGAACCAACTAAATTTTGAAAGTGGTCTATGAGAAAAAAGTCTGGGAACCTCTGGTTTAGTACGTTGCGGGGTCCATGTGGCGGCGTTCTAGGGATGTTTTACTTTATGTGAAAGGATGCCTATAGGGAACATATATTTCTTGGAGGCAGCGAATATAGAAGTGTCAGTTTTTATATAGCTATGGAGTTTTCTCATATCACCTTCAGTGTAGTTCAAGGTTTTTCCTTTTATAGGAGCCATTTTTTGTTTATTTAATAAACTTTAATTAAGTACCTGTACCAAAAAAAATACACAGTTTTACCTTTGCACCAATACTTGATATCATGTGTACCTTTACTTGATACCATATATAAGAGGTACCTAACCTAAAGTAGCCACATTAATTACCCATATCGCTCATCCAATAGAATAAGGTATATACATATAGTTGCGAACAATTTTACTCAAAACGCGGGCTCCTAGGTTAATGATATGTTTTGGTATTAATTTATGTTATATTACTTATATTGACAAAATCTTTTGTTTTTTTTTGTTGTTTTGAATATTATTAATCGAAATACAAAGCTATCAATAACCAGGAAAACAATAATTGATTTCCAATAATTGATACTCCTATCAATCATTAGTTTATTTACATATATAATTTTTATCTGGGTCACCGTATAAATCCTTGTTTGCAGTGGATTCTGAAGTATATTTATTCTGATACGTTAACACTTTGTTCATGCTACTATAATCACCTTCTGATGGCTCGTATGCTGTGCAATTAGCGATCTTATTTAATTATCTCTGTTTAACTAAAACCACAGTCGAGATCACCATCTTATTGCGAGTTTTAGTGTTAATTAAATTACTGAACTAAATATACGTTCGCTGTCGGCATTTGAACGAGAAAGTGAAATAACATTTAGCCCGAATCGGAGACGTTTTTAAATACCATTCTCTAGTCGCCTTCTTCAGAATAACCACTTTGCCCAAAAAATATCGATGAGATTTTTACATTGATATCTGCCGGGAGCTCAAATGACGCCACTCCTCATAGATTATTCGCGGCATGTGTTCCTAAGAAAGAAATAAGCCAATAAATAATGCTGTGAGCAAATAACAATCGTTTTTAACACGCTTTTATTAGCTTCACCTGTATACATGTAACGGAATGTTTGAACTTGATTTTTAACCACTTTAACATAACAGTTTAATTCGAAATTTTACACACTTGTCAAGGATCGATTGACAATACAATAATTTAATAATTTTTTGAAGCTTGTTTTTTTTTATTTTAAAAAACCAAAAATAAAACGCTTTTATAGATTTTTTTATCTAGATCTATTTGATTTAGATCGAACTAAAAAATGGAAAATAAATTATAGTTTAATAAAAAATAATTCTCAATATAAGAATAAAATGATTGACAAGAAAATTAATGCGATTGTGGTAAAAGCGTGGGGCGCTCGATATCAATTGTTATTTCTTACTAGTTCTATTCCGAAATGCAGAGTTAGTGTAAAAATGTAGTACAAAGCACCCCACGCTTTCATCAAAATGACATTAATTTTCTCGTTAATCATTCTATTCTTTTATTGAGAATTATTTTTTACTTTTTAATCAAGTTAAAAAAAACTAAAAAACATGCTTTTAACTATAAAAGTTTTTTTTAACTATAATTATTATTATTGCGCTATATTGCTATCAGCATAATTCTAAAATTTTGTGCATGATGGAAATTATCGTACAATCTGCGTACGATAATAGTATACTCGTACTGTCTGTCGTACATCGTGCGCAGGCATGAATTTATCGCGCATGCACGCTAATATCGTACGGTTCCGCTCCCTATTTAGAATTTCGCTGCTTGTACGCTTGATACGACAGTGATAATGGATATGACAACAATGCCAATCGGTTGGTGTATTTAAAAGATTTGGAATCGGTTTATCTTAGGATTTTTTTTAGGTTTTAGTGTAATGGGGATGGAATAGAATTGATACATCCTTCAAGAGTAAGTTTGCAGGAATCTACATATTGACATTGCGAAACGACGAGTTTTTGACTAGTTTATTATATTTCCATACAGTTTTGAGTGTAGGTAATATAACAAACTAGTAATATAATAAGATAATCTTACAATTTTTATAATGTTGTATATTCCGTTCCAACAGGCTATGACGATTCGTTACTTGTAACGGCGCACAGGTCTCGATGGAATTGAGACACATCTAAATGAGCTAGTGCGGTTGTGATATCACCCCACATGACTACACCCTCTGGTTGCTTATGTAATCAATATGCTGATTGTACATATTTGTCATATTAAAATAAAATAATAATATCTAGTAATAATAATATTTAATTGTCTAAAACAAAACTCGAGTCCCAATCCTTGTCATCTTGCACCGAATGTCCGCTTCAGCGCTTCAAGAATAATTAAATAAAAAAATAATAATAAAGTCAAGGCAGAAAAAGAAAAGCAAACAAAATATTTGGACCTTGCCTTCGAAGTTACCGCCATGTGGAATATGGAATCGACTATCATTATTCCGATAGTCGTATCTGTTTAACGGTCTGATAGCGAAGAGANGTAATGCTGGTTGATATTGCTATTCCACATGACGAGAACCTCGTCAAGGCAGAAAAAGAAAAACAAACAAATATTTGGACCTTGCCTTCGAGGTTACCGTCATGTGGAATATGGAATCAACTATCATTATTGTCTGTTAACGGTCTTATAGCGAAGAGCTTCGACCAACACCTTCAGAAGCTCTCAC
Organism: Thaumetopoea pityocampa; assembly: GCA_017165845.1. Taxonomy (NCBI): domain Eukaryota; kingdom Metazoa; phylum Arthropoda; class Insecta; order Lepidoptera; family Notodontidae; genus Thaumetopoea; species Thaumetopoea pityocampa. The sequence continues at coordinate 4,008 of WUAW01038073.1, read as the reverse complement.
TAAGCAGATGGGTGAAGGGCCTGATACAGAAGGCAGTACTCTTGGACACGGCCCGCATTGTGAGGAGGTTCCTCACTCTGGAGCCCTAACCACCGATAGCATGCTAGACCTCGTTATCGGCGGAGCACCATTTTTTCTATAATATATATAAAAATTATAGTTTTTAGTTTTTATGTATATTTTATAAAAAATGTTTCAATAAAGATATATGGATGATAATAATAATATATAATATTGAAATATACGGCGTTATTCTAGGTCTATAGCCTAGTTTTCCCGCAATCATATGCAAGAATTCACATCGCTTTCTAAATTTCTAATCATTAACCTACATCTTCTAATCATTAATAAAATCACCCATTTAATATCTAATTTCAATTTAGTAGTTTGGTATTGTTACAAGTGGGTACGAGAACTGGAAGAAAAACAATAATGCAGAAAGTTAAAATTTATTCACTAACAAATTTACAGCGCGCTTTATGAACAACACACTAACACGTAAGCACGATCTTCGCGGCGCCGTCGCACTGTCTTCTCGTTTATCCGTACTCACACTATTCACTTCTCTACTTTTCACTTACTTTATATCTTTCTTAGCTTCTCTACTAAACAACAACTTAACTACTACTACTCCCGCTGAGCACGTCGCGAGTTCTTATATAACCCCACTCGCAGAAGATTCCAGTCGTCCCGAGTCATGCATTTTTAAATAAGGAATTTGGCTTTTCGTTTCTAGTAACATACCGATAAAACTCAGTCCATTACCGATAAAATTTGTAAAACTCTTCAAAATGGGGAACTTCCCCTTCCCCATTTTGAAGTGTTTTACAAATTTCTTGGTATACTTCCTTATTTTTAGGTACTTGAGTGACTACAATCAACCTGCATTAAAAAAAACTCTTTTTTCGATATTGATTTTTTTAACGCCGTCCAATTGAAATTTAATTTTTAATGATGCTGATGGTTCTATATCAAAATAAGATATCGTATTCTATAAATTGATATGATGAAACCAGTTTTTATTGCGTGTTTATCTATTTAAATATAGCATCGAGCAAGACGTAAATAGATTCGAATGTTTTTTTTAATAACTTACAAAAAGTATAAAATAAAAAAAACTAATAAAAAACCCGCTCATATAAATATTAGGTCTACCGGAAAGTTCTGTCAGTTTCTACGACAGCAATTTCGACTCGTAAGCACATGTTTATTTGGCGCATGTTCGGCTGTTTGTTTGTACGGCTTAATATATACATACTGACCTAGTAAATTAACTAAAACAATGTTAATTCAAGTTAGTCTTAAGTGTGAAGCGATAGTGAACCCATGGCTACTGATAAAGTTCATTTACGTCACTGTATTTTATACGAATTTCAACAAGGAAGAAATGCTACAGAAGCATGTAGAAATTTATTGAAAGTGTTTGGTGAAGATATAGTTTCTGATAGGACATGCAGAAGATGATTTGAAAAATTTGAAATTTGACCTTTCTGATAAGCGGACAATGTTGTTAAAACCGTGTTAGAGCAAGATCCTTTTCTGACAACATCGGAGATCGCAGAAAGGTTTAATTCAGCTCAGATAATCATTTCGAACCATATTCGGTAAGTAGGATTGGTGTGGAAATATTCAAGATGGGTGCCACATGAATGAAGTCAGGAGAAATTGGATGATCAAGTTGTCATAGGCACATCTTTGCTTGCTCGGAACAAAATCAAGCCCTTCTTGAACCGGATAATAACCGGGGATAAAAATTGGATTATATACGAAAACATCGTAAGGAAAAGGACATATTGTGACCCCGGAAAGCCTAGTCCTTCCACATCTAAACCAAATTTGACTCTAAATAAGAGAATATTGTGTATATGGTGGGACATACGAGGACCAATACATTATGAGCTTTTAAAACCGAACGAAAAGCTCAATTTGAAGAAGTTTGTCAGCAACTCGATAATTTAAAATCAGTAGTCCAAGAAAAGAGGCCGGCAATGTTCAATAGGAAGGACATCATACTGCATCATGATAATGCCAGGCCACATGATGCTTTGGGGACTCGTCAAAAAATTACATAACTAGGCTGGGAAATTCTGTCGCATCCACCATATTCCCCAGATTTAGCACCCTCCGATTATCACTTACTTTTATTTTTACAAAATTTTTTGAAGGTCAATAAATTCAAAAATGAAGAAGATATCAAACAAGCACTGGTTAATTTTTTTTGCAAAAAAAATGAAACATTTTTCAAATATGGAATATACAAATTGCCATCACGCTGGCAAGAAGTCATCCATTAATAATAATGGTAATTATATTATTCAATAAAGTTTATTGACGGTAAGAAAAATTTATATTTTGTTTTATTCAAAAAATGGACAGAACGGTCCGGTAGAGAAATATAAACTAAAACGTAAGTCATGTTTCACTTTTAGTTTGCGTATTTCTATAAAAGTTTGGAAGTGGGTGAAAATTGAATTGAAAACTCCATTACAGTTATACACTTTGACATATATCTATTTATACTATTATAAAATAATTAAATGTCAAATTTCCAAAAACCAAAGATATTTAAAAACAAACTACTCGGATCGACTAATTAAAAGCTTCTGAAACCAAATCCGTCGATGTTTATTTGTTTGTTTGTTCAGGCTTCACGCAAAAACCAGCTGGTGGATTTTGGTTAAACTGTTACACTCTTAAAGGTACTATTCCGACTTAAATACTGGGGCATGTTTCATCAAAATCGGTCCAGTAGAATTGAAGATGCAGCTTGATCCCTGTCTTAGTAGCCGCCGTACGGGTCAAGTAAAAGTGATTAACGATTTTTACATAAATCAAATTATTAATTATTGTGTCGGGATTTCCCATATAGCGGAAATACCGATATTTGCGAGTGGAACCGCGGGCAAAAGCTAGTACATTATAATTATATTTAAAAGAATGGTCAGGTGTGTCCTTTTGTCTTTTGACGGCAGAATAGCTTACAACAGTTTATCGCAAACTGTGATTTCTTCTAGAAAATCTTTTTATAATTGTAGAAGAATGAAAACCATATGGATGCGGTGGAAATGCATTCCCTAGGAAATATGTGTAGACTCATCCAGACTGATCGATTGAGTTAGCATTGAATGGCATTATAAGGGATCGATGAAAAACTAGAATATAATAATATTGTGACAAGGATCGCAAAAAAAAAAAATGCTCCAATTTTGTGGTGAATGTGAGTGAGAGTGTTTGAAGAGCGCGCCCGGGGAAACCTATTTGATCAAATCAACAACTTGTTTCAAAAAGATCATGTTCGTAGGACCCTTAATCAATGAAAATGCATGAAAAGATATATGAATGTGGATGAAGAAAAATAAATGTGTTAGGATCGTATTATAAGACAAACAGTGATCTCTGCCTACCCTTATGGAACACTAACATGAGTCTATTACATATATCTCTTGTATGGACACGATTATATAAACATAATATGGTGACAGCCAAAATTCCGCAATTTGTATTAAACAGATTAAAATATTATTCTGTTCTACTTATAAATAAATTGTGCTATTTTTGTTTATTCTTTAAATATTCTAAGAGTAAAGATTTACATTTGATTAATTATGTACATGTATGTATATAGATATACGTGAATAATAATACACAGACAAGTAAACACAAAATTATATAAAACAATATACGTAAATAATAATAATTATTATTAATAATAACGCAACACAAGTACTATAATTTTGAGTTATAGCCCAAAATAGTGCTGCTTTAAAGCATTTTTAAAAATATTTAGTAATACAGCACGCCTCATGTGCAAATGTAAATAATGCCATATGGCTTTATTAATAAAAATATTTATACGTGGTTTAAGTTAATCTGTGTTTTGTCCTTTTCTATATCATTACAAATTTATTAAGACTTAAAGGGACAAACTACAGATTAGTTAAACCAGGTTTAGTTCGTGTTTATTAATGAGAATGATAGGGTTAGGATTAGGGTAGGGATGAATATATA